>PVJX010003084.1:0-114844 GCA_004027295.1 Dolichotis patagonum
AAGTCCAGCAAAACTATCACTTTTTGTTCAAAGTGATCTTAGCTTGCTTTGCCTTGTTTAAGTTCAACACACATTAAGGTATGGACAGCTGTTTTGAGGAGAATGAGAGACACTATGACAGCCATTCATGGCTTCCCTAATGTATGGTCTTGAAGACCTGTAATGCCCTCCTCGTCCTGCTCAGATCAATTCCATACTATGTTGTTTCATGTGAATTCCCTATATGTGACAATATGGACAACTTTTTGGAAGAAAATAAGAGTCAATATGATAGAGAGTGAGTATCTCCGATTGTCTAGTTTTGAAATTTTTGTCTCTTACATTGCTTTCTTGTGATCCGCTTTGCTCTGTTTTGTTGTGTTTAATTCTACCCTTTTGATATAATTGCATGTATATTTGAGTGGGTAAGATGGATGACCATATTGCTGTTTTTGTCAGATCGTGGAGCAGAACTGTTAACAGTCTCACTGTTCGAATGTCTACTTTACATGTTTTAACTTTGTAATTTGAACAACTATTTCCAAGAAGTCAGCATGTAATTTGTCAAGTAATAATTTCTTAGGTTTTTTTGTTGTTGTTCTTTTACTTTTTTCCTTGGAATACTGTATTGTTGCTACCCTTTATTTTGTGTTGTTTTGTTTTGATTTTTTTCTCTTTAAATAAAATTATTTTTAAAAAAAGTAAATAATTTGCCTTGTCATCTATGGGATCCAGTTTTTTTTTTTTTATGAGTTTCTGAAATAATATCCTGTTCAATTGTGAAACTTGGTCATCTTCCACGTTAACAAATTTTTATATGCAGTTTATGCACTGATATAATTTCTAACCTAACTAGTATCTTTACAATTTTAATGTGATATAAGTACTTTATAAAGAGTGTGTTATTGGGGTTCTACCAACAATTAATTGAGGGATTTAAAAAAAATTTTAAGTTGAGGTATAATTTACAGAAAAGTGCACAAATCTTGACTGTGTGGTGTGATTAAATTTTATATATGCATACATCTAATACCTGCTCTCCAAACACAAATTTGGTCTTGAACTTCTGGACCCAAGAGTTCTCCCAAGCTGGCCTCCCATGTGCTAGGACTGTAGATGTGTACCACCAAGTCCAGCTAGGGACAGTACATAGGGCACTTTATGGTTTTTTTTCTCCTCTAAATTTCTACAATCCTCATTTCTTTGGGATGAATACTTTTATGATTTGTTCTAGTTACTTTCTCACTGTTAGGACAAAAATATGAGTTACAGATTAAAGGAGCTAAATTAACAAATTTGCATTTTCTTTTCATTTCCCAGTATCTATTATACATTTGGGTCCTGATTTACACTTTCAGTTTCTAACACCACAGAAATAATGTGGCATTTATACATGTATGTCTAATTTATTTCACTTAAAGAATATGGTATTTAGGTGCATCCATTTAGCTAGAAATGCCTCTCAAACTTACCCTTTATGGCTGAGTAGTATTCCATTGTATAAAAAAACCCTGTATTTTCTTTATCAACTCATCATTTGATGGGCATTTGGGCTGTTTCTAAGATTTAGATATAACAAACTGGCAAAAAAAATTTTCCCACTCTATGGGTTGTGTCTTCACTCTGTGGGTTTCTTTTGCTGTACAAAAGCTTTTTAGTAAGATGAGATCTCACTTGTTGATTTTGTGGTATTTCCTGTGCGACCAGGGTTTTCTTCATAAAGTTTCTGCCTACACGTGTTTCAAGAGTTCTCCCTATTCCATCTTACAACAGATTTAATGTTTTAATATTTAGATCACTGATCAATTTTTATTTAAGTGCATGGCAAAAGACATGGGTCCAATTTTAATTTTCAGTATGTAAAAAGCCAGTTTTTTCAGCATCATTTATTAAAGAGGCTATCTTTTTTCTAGTGAAGGTGTTTGGTTCCTTTGTCAAAGATAAGGTGGCTGAGTGTGTGTTTGGTGTTGCTTCTGCATCTTGTAGTGTTTTGCTTTGTTTTGTTTCGTTTTTGGGTTAGTAGGATACTGGTTTTTTTGTTTGTTTGGTACCAGGGATCAAACTCATGACCTTGTGCTTGCCAGGCAGGCACTTACACCACTGAGCTAAATCCCCAGCCCTAGGATGCTGTTTTTATACAGAAGCTTTGTTATACAATCTCAGGGATTGTGATGCCCCCTGCCTTGCCTTTGTTGCCCAGAATTGCTTTTACTACTCAAGGTCTCTTTTGGCTCCAAATAAATTTTAGGATTCTCTTGTGAGACATGTTGTTATTTTCATTGGAATTGCAATTAAATCTATATAGCAATTTTAGAAGTATGGCCATTTCACTGTATTGGTTCTTCTTCCCCAAGAACAAGTGCTGTATTTCCATTTTCTTATATCCTCTCTGATCTTTTTCAGAGTATTGTAGTTTCCAATATAAAGGTCTTTTACTTCCTTCATTGGATTGATTCCAGAGGAGAGAGGCTAAGATGGGAGGATTGCCATGAGTTTGAGGCCAGACTGGCCTAGTGAGTTTAAGGTCTGAACTCAATAGCAAGACCCTGTCCGTTAAAAAAAAAAAAAAAAAAAAAAAGTATATTCTCATTTCCACCACCACCACCTCTTCCTCCTGTGTCATTCTTTTTTAAAGACACTGCTCTTGAGTAAACCACATTGGATTTTGGCAGGGAAACAGTGGAATGATGGAGACTTTCAAATTTATCTGATCAAAACTGCTGGAATTTTCCTTTTATTTTCTGAAACTTGTCTCTAAAGGCCAACTTGGGTCATTCAATTCAATAATGTTATTGTGTACTGGGTTTAAAATTATGAACATTTCATTTTTGACAAGAGCTGTGCAACTTTGGTTAAGCATTTTATTTCCGTAGAAATAAGGGGAGAGAAAACTGAGGAAGTAGGCTGTGGCCCCTTGGATGACCTCAGTTGGCAGCCGAGATTCCCTATAGCATTACAGTGATATTATATTAAAGAAACTTTTTTGGGGGGCGCTCAGAAAGTATGATCACACTTTTCTAAGAAAAAGTAATTCTAACTTTTAAATAATTTGCAATTTTTGAAATGCAGTTTATTATTTCATGGGTTGTCTTACTGGTTAGCATTAATCTAGTCAGGTGGCCTCATGTAAGCCACATTGTAACCTTCCTGTTTCTCAGTAATTTCTGATTTATAGGAAGGTAGGTTAAGCTAGATAGTCTCAAGGGAAATTTCTAGTGTGAAAATTAGTTACAAAAAGTCTTGGCATGTTGTAAACATGTAAACACTTAACAGTTCAGAAATCCTTCAGAGTAGTCTTCATGAACATTAAGAAAATTAATTCTTCTGCAGAAGTATTTAAGTAAACATAGAAAATATGCTTCATAATTTCTTATGTGTAGCATTTAAGGACTGGGCCTGTCAATGGTATTTACTTTTAAGTGATGTTAAAGGGAACCGTATAGGAGCTGACATTTACTGAATGGCTATTTCCTATCTGAAATTCTTCTCCAGTCCTTTTATACTAGGCCGTTTAACCAATATATTACTATATTAGTATGACCTTCATTTATTTATAAAGACTCAAAGGCCTGAAGAGTAACTTGCACCAGGTGGTATCTAAGTGGAATCTGGATCTGATAAAAAGTTCTTTTCACTCTATAAAGCTGTGTTCAAAGTACAGAACAGGAGCCATAAACTCTAACAACTACAGAAAATGTCTCTGCCTGCTAGTGTAGGAGATAAACTGTTGTAACAGGAATATGGTAACTTCAATAGAGTACTTTACAGACACTCAATTTCCTGTTTTCTTCCTGTAGCGGACCTCAGGTATTGGCCATGTTTTTGGGTTGCCAACTTATTGTTCACAAAAACGAAGGTTCTTGGCATATTGCTGCTTTTCTGTCCCAGAGGGTGTTGTCATTGTATATTAGTAATGAGTTCTCTGCAAGGAACAGCACAAGGCAGCACACTTCAAGTTGCAAATACTTCAAATAGTTTATAGCTATGATTCTTGTAGTATTGTTTTATAATACTATAGCAAGAGAATTAAAATATGACTGTAAATGTAATTAAATGAAGGTGTGACCTATTCCCAATACTGTAGGGCAACCAAGACAGGATTATGTAAGGAAAAAAAAATGCCAGTTTGTATGAGACCCACAGGGAGGGTCTGACTAGCACATATAACTATTTATCCACCCTTCCCACATGCTGTACCAATAGAATGCACTGACTTTCCTAGGTTGCCCCTGTACCCTCCAACGCAAGCCACATACACTGGCACTTTATTATAAAGATGCTTGCCAAAATGTGAAAGCAACTCTGCTGTTCAGCGTATGAAGCATACTCAGAAACGCTCTCCTAGCATGGCATCTGTCATGGTTTATCTCGGTGGTCCCAGGCATCATGTATTTGCATTGTGCATTTGTGACTGATTCATTGTCTAGTGCTTGGATTGGTGGTGTCTGTGCTACACCCTTCTAGGGGGTGGAGCCAGGATGTGATGTAATGGCAGGAAGGTGTCTCTCTTGCTGGTTTCCGCTTGCTGTTTGCAGCCGCCATGAACTGCAGCCCTGCCATGCCTCCCTGCCTTGGAGCCAACGGAGTATGGACAAAATCTCCAAAAACTGTAAGAAATAAACCCTTCCTTTCCCAACTTTGGGCATCAGGTATTTTGTCTCAGCGATGAGTAAAAAGTAACTAAGACAGCATTCAAAAACAAGCCATTCTCTGGTTTGAGAAACATAGAGTGTAAGGAAATGCTGATCTGAGGCTCCTGACTCACGTCACTGAGTTCCTTTCATGTCTCATTAAGAAATCTGTAGCTCACCCTAGAGCTAAAGTCTGTGATACTGAAGTGGGAAAGTGTTCTGTTTTTGTGTCTCCTTGGAAAAAAAATTCATGATTAAGTATTTGTGCCCAGTTTTTCATTGTGGTCTGACGGAAGGAAGACTAACAAATTGATTTGCTGTTCAAGTAGAGAAAATTATCTTCAATTGAAGACATCCCTTTATATTCCTCTGGTGTAATTTTACACTTACCAAACAACTTTCGCTTCTATAATTTCGTCTCGAGTGCAGAAGGACACCAGAAGACAGCACTCTACATACCACATTAAAAGAACTGCTAACACTGAGCACTTACTACATACTAAGCGGTTTTAGGATTTTAATATTTAACTTTAATCCTCACAAAAACGCCACATAGAAGGTACAGAGTGGTCAAGTAACTTAATTAATAAAAGTCATGCTGGCACACTGTAAGTGAAGAGCAGCTTCAGAAGTTAGCAATGCAAAGTATTTGTGCTTCTTATGGAGTTCCAGTTCTGGTCTAAGCCATGCCCAAAGTGCAAGTTATGAAGGCAACGTGAGAAAACTCAACTAAATCTCTTTTAACTACAAAATGGAACTATAGGTATGCAAAAAAGTATCTTCTCATAATCCTAAAAATATGTGAACTCTCACCAATTACTTTTTTAAAAATTTTTTTGGTACCAAGAATTGAACTCACGATTTCATGCTTGCCAGGCAGGCGCTTGTGCCACTGAGCTAAATCCCCGGCCTCTATTCTTACTAATTATTAAAGGAGTGAAAAACATTCAGATATAGGAACATACCTTATTGCAACAATTCTTGAATTCTAAACTTTTGTAGAAAATGCAATTTTATACATAAATGTAGAAATTAACCAAATAAAACATTAAATATTTTTAACATTGAATTTCAATCTCCATGAATGCAGTTACATCAAAACTAACTCTTTTCTCTTACTAATGTTCTGTTCTGCAAAGTGCAATTATCACACTAGAAGTTAAAGTAAAATCACACAACCCTAACGGGCTCTTTAATGAGATTTCAAATTTCTTTAAGCAGTCTGTAAGATTTACTTTGGTGATGGCTCAAAACTAGGATGTGATTTCTTCTTATATTGCTGGAAATACGTCACAAACAAGTGTATATATTACACCAATACAGAAATATAACGAGTTTTTCACAGCCAACTTGGCCAACTACACTTGTAGTTTAGTTTCATTTATGTTTCACTTAGTTCTTTTCTTTAACCCTTCACTTAGTTTTGTTCCTACTTCTCTACTGCACTTCATTCATTTTTATCTTAGCAAAGGATCACTATTCGATATTCAAAAAAAGTTACATACACTTCTGAATCTTTAATGTGGCAAAACAATACACCAGAAGCAAAGACAGGCCTGCACTGGAATCTGCATTCCACGGAAACACACCTATAATTCCAGAGAAATAAAAGGGCAATGGATGGGGAGAAGCAGATCTCATAGGTGTGTTAACAAGGAAGAAAAAGGAGAGACCAGGAATGAGAGAATTCTGAGTTTCATCATAAAAGAAGGCTAAGTAGCAATCTCCGAATAACTAATTTATCATTATTCTTACTTTAAAAGGTGTTTAACTTATACATAGTAAAATTTCAACTGGTCCCCAAAATTTTAATAGTAATTATGAAGGAAGTTTTAAAATGATCAAAAGTATAATGTCTTTACTAGTTTCAAAACCAGTATATGAACTTTTGCACGCACTGCTGAATTAATTGATAAGATAATACGTCTTAGCCAAAAGGCTGCAATGTGATTGCTGCTGAATTGAAACAAAAATATAACCCACTAGACATGAATGGGTCAGTTTTCACAATTTAATAATTTCAAAGAAAAGATTAAATGTCCATCTACGAATTAATTAACTTTTTGGAAACAAATCCCTGGTATACTATTCTTCTGATTCTCATAAAAGACTCACTTTTAAGATACAATTGCAGCTGCCCCACATTTCCAGTTACTGTGTCATACACGCGCCTTAAAATTCTGTAATCAGCAACCACCAGGTGCCGTATCGCATTCAGCACACCACAGTCAGTCAATACAGACATCCCCAAACACACCAGGGCTGGTTTTGTCAAATGTTTTATTGAGTGTAGACATCTGGAGTACTGTAAAACATGCATTATCTGTAGATTCAAAAAGGAGCAAGCCACATTGTCCTCACTGTCAAATGTGTCAGGCTTGGCATACATGATGGAGATTAATGAAGTATCATGAGAGTAATATGGTTCTTGAAAAGCTTCTACAATTTGAAGTAGGGTCTTAATCACATGAAAAGCAAGGTTGCTCACATTTAGTAACTTACATTTCATTGGAAGTACACAGTATTTTATAATTTAAAAACAAATAAAAATAATTTCTTTGTAGAAGATTTCCATTACCCAACTTTATTTGTTCCTTTAGTTTTCAGAAATTTTAATTTAAAAAACCATATGCCTTTTGGAAGTTGCATGTTTATCTGAGCAATAACTAAACAATTTTATTTCTTTTTTGGTTGCTGGGGTGTATTAAATTTGAAGAAGATAATATCTCCATCTTCAACAATATAATTTCTGCCTTGTTGTCTATATTTTCCAGCTGCCTGAAAACAGGAAATACAGAGGAAATAGGTTATTATTTTATAGCAAATAGAACAGATACAGAGGTTTTATTTGGGTCATATTAAAAAACAAACATAAAAAGAAAAACAAAACATAGGAAATGACACAAGTTGAAAACTAAGAGTGAGCCAAGAAAGGTAATTCTGACTTGGGCAGAACTAGACTTTCCATATATACATAATCATAATGTATTCTCCACTAAACTGTTGGTATATAAATATAATTATACCAATATCATTAAGTTTCATTACATGCTGTTTATGGTACAGCACATATATGGTACATTTTTGATGTGTCTGCAAACAGCCAGCAAATCACTGTACCAAAACAGATCAAACCAGGCAGAAAAAGAAGCTACTTTACTTGCTTAAAGATGTTCTTGGTGACAAAAAGATACTATGCTGTAAGAAAAACTCTGATCAGTTTTAGTGTATAGACTTCGAACTATTTCCTTGTAGTTTCTTAAGTACTCTTGACAATGACTGTACCTAGTGGTGCATACTACAATTCATCGCTGATGAAGTTCCCTGACTGATGGCTCTAGTTCCAGGCAGACTCTAACAGGTTGGACAGATGTTTTTCTGTTTGTAGATAGCAAAGCAACTGATTCCACCTGCTGGTATGCAGACCCAGACTTGCAATCTGCTGTAATTTTAATACAAGCAAGTGGCAGCTGCAGAAAACTGGGCTCACCTCTTGACACGGCACATATGTTTCACCTCACCTAAGCACAACAGGCTCTTCAGCACCCACACTTAACACTGCACATGACAGACACCGTCCCACGTGACCTCACCACTGACTAGGCAAGAAGGGGAACCTGACAATCTTTTGGAAAAAATTCTCTTTTTTTTGGTACCGGGGATCGAACTCATGACCTCTCTTGCCAGGCAGGTGCTTACACCACTGAGCTAAATCTCCGGCCCTGGAAAAAATTCTCAAAAGTGTTCTCCTTCTGGTAGAATTCATTGGCAGCATTAAACTGCTGCTTAACAATATCAGTACATCCTTCAAACATAATGGTATGTTTGAAGCCAAGTGAAATTAAACTAATCAGTAATAAAAACACTAACAAAGATCATACATCTAAGGTTAAAATCAACAAATCAGATTAAAAAGGCCTCATATGCATACTGTCAATTCTACAGTTATATTCAAAATCACCTACTAATAAAATAGACTATTAAAACAAAGCTTAAGTTTTAAGAAGACAATGTACCCTAGAATTATATAAGGTATAAATAAATAGTAACAATTTTGTAAAGATGTGATATACTGAAAGCCATATGCTACCTACTTCTAGACTCCAAACCCAACCGTTATAAAACTGTATAGACAATATGAATCAAACGTATTGATGTGACATATTACTGTAAGTTTACATAGTTTGTTACCACTCAAGTTTACTATTAACAGTGACAGTGTTCCTTTAAATTCTCTAGAGACCGTTTAATCCATTTCCACTGCTATCAGAAACACTGGTTGAAAAAAAATCAATACCCATTTGTGAATCTTGAGTACGTATTAAACAAGACACGTCTAACCAGTTCATTTGCACTTGAAAGCAGCCATCTGTAGAAGCCAGCTTTGCCTAAGCAGATATGATTGCTAATAATGTGATATCCCTGTAGACTACAAAGCCCACACAGAGCTATTCAGTATATAGTTCACAGCACTGGCATTAAATTAGTTATGCTGCACTGGTGTTAGAAATACATATACATACTGCACATATACACAGTCTTGCTCTCAAACCTAAAATCTGCTTACAAAATGTGAGTAAACATTTGTTGAATAAAGGAGCATAAAGCAATTTGTAAGTGCTTCATTTTGCTAAGAGTTAAAAATCTTAAATGCAAGTTTTAGAAATTAAAACCACATAAAATGTCTAATGGTATTCTAGAATAAAAAGCCAGAAGTCAACCTTTTCCATTTAAGGTATAAAGCTCCCATTTAATGGTAAATATTCTAATAAGCAGGAAATATTATTTTACTATACATTGTTTCTCTGAATTGTTAAAGAATGTAATGATAATTCATGTTATCTTTTAAGTTTATTATAACATGGAATCCACTAAGAATTGGCAAAACAGCCTTATCATGTAAGAAGCATTTGATTTCTGAATTTTGCTAACAGAAAATATGCTCATTTTTGTCTTCTTTATGAAAAAATGCATATACCCACACAACCCAGCATGCTGACAGTTTTCTAAGTTTACTTAGTATTCCTGACAGAGTTCAATAGCAATATTTGTATATCTATCTATATCAAAATAGATGATACTATTGGGAAATTAATGGTTTTGTTGAGTTGTAAACTATAACCTCTTCCACTTTTTTAGAACATTAAAATGGTTCTCATTCAACACTGAAGCAATTATATCAAGATTTTGCCCCGCTTCTTCCTGGGGTTCATCTAACAGTTCTACTGAAGTCCAGCATGATCATTATAATCTCACAATGAGAATAAACTTGATGTAAACTTTTTAATATTCCTTTCAAATTATGAAATAGTAAACATAAGACAGTCCTCTGTTTTCACTGACATTTTCAAGGTGGTCTGCAAATTTTAAAGAAATCTTCCTAGTGTTCAGTTTAATCAGCTGGCATATCTATTCATCGCAGATTATTAGATTTCTGTGAGTAAAATCTATTAAGTCCAAAAAATTAATTCTGCAACAAAATTTACATTAAAAAATCATTTTACTACTCATGTGTAACACTGCTTCACTATTAGTGCCTGCAAATCAAATTATACTGATTAGCTAAAATAAAGTACAATTTTGGACCTGCCCTCTAGTGTTGAGAAAGCAAATCAAATTCCTAAAGATCTTTAAACAAAAAAAGTAAAACTATGAAGTTTCAGCAACAACTGGTCTTATTTACCTAAGTTTCCACATCTTTCCTTGAATTAATCATAAGTACATGTGACTGTTATTTCAGGTATTTAAATATAATGACTATAATCTTTCACTGGCCATCAATGAATAAATTCTGTGAAATGATTCAAAATGATTTAAAGCCAGTTTATTGTTATTTTCAGTTACAGAGAAGAAAAAAAAACAAGTACTGACAAATTCAAAATCTTTAAAAATGATCTTAAAAATTGCGAACATTTACAATTAAATTTTGATAACCTTAATTTATTTTAGACTACATCGTTTAAAAGATAACTATCATGGGTATCTTCACATCAGTGCAAAAAATGTGAAATATGAAAATAAAAAACATCATTCCTTACCTTGACTGCATTTTCAGAACCTTCCTCTTTAAAATCTTCATATTTCATTACTTCAGCCATAATGAATCCCTTTTCAAAATCTGTGTGAATCTTTCCTGCAGCCTGAGGAGCCTTCGTCCCTTTCTTTGAAGAAAACAGACCAGACAAAACTAATTGGACTTAAGATGTTTGATTGTAAGCACAAAATTTCTCTTCTCTGATCTGTGGTTAGTTCAACTAAAACTTAGTTTAATATCAGTTAAGATGTCAGGTATGCAATTAGTACATTTTCCAATACTGGGCACTATCTGTGCAGCAGATTTAGTGTGGATAGATGAGCAGATATTAAAGAACCCTAGCCTTGTTTTTAACAGCCATCCGTGGTTTTATTGATTTAGATGCAGTGGTCTGGTTTTGGTGTAAGTTTCATTTTGATTTTCTACTCTTCACAGTGGAAAAATAAAGATTTTTAAGTAACTTTCAAGCTAAATTATCAAAGGTTTAAAAAAGATTTTTTAAAAACCCTCAATTTCTGCTCATCTAAAGAACAAAAATCAATAAAGGGGACAGTTTTAAGACATTTCTAACAAATCACGTAATCTATGTTCAGCAAATAATTTTGAAATCATCAAGAAATTTTAATAAGATTTTGAACATCTTGCATAATACACTCTGCCTCTAGGCATCACGAAGAAAATTCAAGTTGAGATAGGAAGAGAAATGTCTTACAATTACCCTATATGTTAAATTACAAGGGCATATATTCCAGACACACACATCCATAGAAAGAAATTTGAGAAATAATGGTGACCTAAAGTCTGCTTAATAAAGCATGCTAAAGTGATAAGGAGTCTGACACTATAAAGCACAGTTTTTACAATGAAAGATGTATTGGGTTAATATGGCTACTCACTGATGCTTACCTGACTACATATCTTAGCACATTAAATCATGGATACTCACAATCAGTCCTAAGATAAACCAGCTTCCACAGTTTCAAGCCCAGAGCTTGTTTGCTTTCCTGCTTTACATATTTAAATTTGAAGTTGTAAGGCTTAAATACATTTTTAAAATATATAGTAAAAATAAATACTGGCAATTTGTTTACAAAGTTGGATCTGCTTTGACACTGTTTTTAATGTCTATATAAAAGGACCCTGGTTAGAAGTCAATCAAACATTGTTGACAAAAGGGAGAAGAGATAAAACAAAAGTGACTCTCACATTCACACAAGGCATTTAACATGCTGAACTGCCTCCGTGTTTCTATCCACATTAAAGCAAAATAAATAAAACAATAAACTGTAGTAGTTACAGCAAACAGAAATCAAAACAACACTAAAATTGATCATGTACCATACATTTTAAAAAGCATAATAAAATACTTAATGAGACACTGAATCTAAAAGTTCTGGCATTATTTTTACATTCTATAAATCTTGAATAATGTAAAAATTCTGTACACTATTTAGGACCATATATATTTCAAATATTTTTCGACAGTAACTACTGTATTATAATATATTTACATTTAAAAGCAAACCATTACGGTTCACTTCTATTGTCCTTTGGGAATAAATTAGTCATTCTCTCTGGCTGTATTCAGTATACATCAATATTTAAAATACATGTCACATTTTTAAAGCAGGTTGAACACATAACACTAAAAATAATATAACATCCGTGAATTCCAATAAAAAGCATGAATTATTATACATTGAGTTTAGCTTTTTAAGCCCAACTCTGTGTCTATGAAAAGTATAATGATGTCATATTGCTTTTATTGCTGAAAATGTAATCCGAGCAAAGTAAAGGAGGCAAGAACCACCCGCAACCCAAACAAACTTAGCGAATACAAAATGAAAAGCAACATCAATTTCACTGCAGACAAACCCAGTCACACAGATTAAGCAAGCACAATACTGGTGCGTCTTATCTCTGACCACAGGAGGAGGGTAGACAGATTCTACAGGATGAAGAAATTCAGACTATGTAATAGGCAGAATCAATTGTTACCTGCCTCAATCAATGCCGCTCCACTTTCACTGTTCAGCAGCTCACAAATAATTAAAGTTATCCTGGACAAAAACCTCATCTGTAATGACTAGCTAACCGCCACCATGACAAACTTCAAAGTCAGTGATATCAATCTGAATTCAATAGTGTGGAACTGGATATAGCTGATGAATAAGTATGAATCTTACCCTGATGGTCCATGCACGTACTTCATCTGGGCCTGCAGTGAAAAAGTATTCTAGTTGGAGTGCTGCAAACCCAGCCTTAATGATCTTTGGCAAAGCACTGAAATAAAATGAAACAAATTCACTCAACATACAAGTTGACTGTGCCACTGACAGATATAGAGCTAAAATTGTTCACCTTAAGCAGATAATGTTAAAGATGTTAGTAAATGAGCATTCAGCTTTCATAACACACTTGAAGAGGTCAGGAAGTAAGCAAGTATTTTTAAAAACAACACTTCTAAAACTGGTTTTAATTGTACAAGCCTGAAGATTGTAAGTTATTTACTATTAAAAAAAATCTAGATGTAGCCTGTCCAGGATAACTTTCATAGAGTATTAACTGTCTGTAGGACTTTGGTCATAAAAGCAAAATTATCTGATTGAAATCCAATATTCTAACAATATATTACTGTTACTCAGAAAAAATTATGGCAACTGATTCACCCTTTCCCCGCCCCCACTGAACATGACGAAAGAGTTTTGGCGATCATCCCTCCTCAAAAATATACATAACTAATACCTATGTTATAATTAAAACACTGTACGGAGATGACAGATGACAGTTAAAAACTTAATTTAAAATAAATCTTTTCACTCTGTCTCATGGTAAAGAAAGGAGAAGATTCCCTCTTTATAATGGTAATTACTCTGTCATTTATTATTCTATCAGCGCAAGCAATTAAATTACTGCAAGGAAATAGTTGATAATAAAGTGTAGGGAAAATGAATGCTAATTAACCTTTGTGTCATGTTCGCTTCCAGATACTTCTGTCTCTCTTCAACACTCAATTCTTGCAACTTGAGTTCCAAGGCCCCACTAAAAGGAATGACCAAGGCACCTGGGTCATACTTGTCCACCCACTCTTTAATTTTTATCAACCTGTAGACAAAAAAGGGCACAACATTATCTTGTAGTGCATGCATGACTGTACCACATTCATTATTATCAAGTAGCACATACATATTCATAAGAATTGCACGGTTTTATGATGCCATCTTTTTGTGTATAGCTTTCCAAGGTCAAGGCATTAACAGGCAGCAATTGCTTCAGGTACACGCCATAATATTTTACCATAATCTAGTTTTACTTTAGCATATTATCTATAGGAACTGTTTTACAAATATTTTAAAACTTTTAAAAGTTACATTAAATTTGTTCAGCATTAACATTTGTACACTTGAATACAGTGTCAATTTTATAATCCTATTTTCTTTATAGAGAATTTTTTAAAAAAAGAGCAAAGTTCTGTTTGTGCAGGAATCACACTTAAAAAATGCCAGATAGTGAGGAATATCACCCAGGTATGCTGTTTCACTTTTCTTGAACTAACAGACTTACAGTTGCCACTGATTTTTGAGAGAGATTTTTGCTAACCAAAACCAAACCAAACAACAAAAAGCACAGAAACACAGATTACAGTACAAATATAGTCAAACATATACAAATTGGTTCATATGAACCTGGCTTTTGTAGATTCATGAATAATATAACTGCAGAGGAAATATTCAGTCACAAAGGATTTGGGACACCCAATCAGGCAGAAAACTGATCCTACTATTACCTTAGAAGATATTAGTGAGTCAGGCTTTGTTTTTCCTTTAAAATATGGAATATTTTGGAAAACTGGTAATTAGAACATAAATAAGTGTAGTAAATAAAACTAAATGGTTCAGATTCTAGTTTTTCATCTCTGAGAAGGTTACTAAACTTTTTTTTTTTTTGCAGTGCTAAGAAGTGAACACAGGGCCTTGCACATGCTAGGCAAATACTGTGTCAACGAGCTACATCCCTAGCCCTACTGAACCTTTTTCTAAGCCTCAGGTATCACACCTGCAAAAATGGAGATAATAATGGTATACATATTACATTACAAAGAAACTAGAAAAGTAATGCCTGCAAATAGTAAACAAATAACTAATAAGGGCTACTACTCATTTTCATTTTCAAATAATCAGAGCATACATAACATGGTATAATTCTGGAAATGTTTGATACACAGATCTGACCACAGATTCAACTGAATTTCAAAAAAAATTTTAATGTATGCCGCAGTCTTACTTGCCCCTATATTTTAACCAAGGTTTTAATAGCTATTATGGCAAAATACTGTGGCAGAAATCCTCTAAATAATCACTATAAACATCATTTTATGGGAAAAGAAAAAAAAAGAAACCACAAATCTATCAAAACTAAACTATCAAAGAAAATGGCAGGGGATCATAGTTGTTAGAAAATTAAGAATATAGCTCACTGAACAGTATTTAAGATAAGGAATAAAAATTCATTTAACAGTTTGTACATGTTTGTTATACAAAAGTAACTACTTATTTAACACGTTATTAGTCGCTTTTGATCTTCAAAATACTTTCTGTTTCCTTTTGTTCATATTCTTAAAAATTACATGAGACTCGAAGATTTGCTTTGGAATAAACTATGTGGCCATTAAAGTCTGATTCAAACCATGTATTTTCTTACTCAAAATTATGAAGGACAGGATAAAAGAAAAAATGGGAAAATTTAAATTGGCGGTTCTGCCTATAGTATCATGGTATTCTAAGTTACTTTACAGAAGTACACTAGTCAAACAAAACGATATTAAAGTGTTATCATCAATGGTATAGTAACATACTATTATTGTACAAGTTAAAGTCAAATACGTAATTTAAAGAAGCAGATCACATAGCAAATACAGATTCAATGAAAGTGAAATAGAACAAATCCATTTTCAAGATAATATAAAAATATTACACACATTTTGTTTCATAAATATGGTCAATATAACTAATAAAACTAGAACTGTTATGAAACAAAATGAGAAATAATTACTTCGGCTAAAACATCAATTTGAAATAATAATAGTTCTACCCTATCATTTTAACAGCCTTTCCTGCAGAGTCCTCAGAGGAATTATTTGCATTCCTCAGGTGTTCTATTGTACAATTCAGATGAATAAAGACTTACAAATCATTCCTCTACCGCCAATGTAAGACTTTGATCTGGTGAATACACCATTGTACCTTAACTATAATTGGCAAAAAAACCTGACAGTGTAGAGCATCACAAGCTTAATAACAAAGGAGAAAATCTCAAAGTGTTGACAGATGATCTTCATAATGCAGAAGCAGAGCGGATACATTTTAGCAGTAAATGAGCACTGAGGTCTAAAGGTCTCTAAAGTGACTGACATCAGACCTGCTATAGCCTCAGTAAAAGAAAAAGGTACCGTAGCACTCTCCGTAAAGTGAGTTAGGCTCTTTGCTTGCAAGCTTCACTTTTGTGACTTTCACTGTCACAGAAAACACAGGGAAGATGAAAAGTGAGTTAGGTTCTTTGGCTGTCTGCTTTACTTTTGTGACTTTCCCTATCAAACAAAAGTCAGATATGTCCCAAAGTGATTTTTAATTACATATTTGAAACAAGTCTTGGATAATTAAAAAATGAGACTCAGTTTCAAGATTATACAAGGACATTTGGTTACTGCATCTATTAGGTCCAATGGTTACAAAAGTGTGATAATGAGGCCAAGATCACAAGTTTGTACCCCATAGAGACCAGTTACCTTTTGGAGAAAAATGTCTATTCTCTTGCTACAAATCATACTCCAAACTATATAGCTAGTCATCTCAAAAATGTGTGCTACTGGCACATGAAGATTACGGGAAACTGAAGTTCAGCTCTGTTACCATGACTAAAAAAATTCCGAGCATCTTCCATCAAAGTTACTAATAAATAATTTTGATGCACAAATGTAAACAAATGTCTAAAGAAAGCAATCCAAGTAGTGATGATGATGTTACTGTCACAAATATCTAATTATATTGAGGAGAGAAGGAACAATAAGGACAGCAAACTCCCAAGGAGTTAAACTATACTATGCAAACTTGATAGTATTCATTTTGCAAGTTTACACAAACAGATTATTGTAAGAGGATACATCCTTCTCTTTTTTTTTTTTTGGTACCGGGATTGAACTCATGACCTCATGCTTGCCAGGCAGGTGCTTAAGCCACTGAGCTAAATCCCCGGCCCGATACATCCTTCTCAAAAAGAGGCTAAGGTCATATTTGATTTCCTCAAAGTTCTCAAAGTGGCAAATACAAGAACGTCATTAGTTGTATTTTTCTTCTTGGTAGTGATTCCACAACAAGAGGATAGAGCAAAGCAACTAGTTTTAAAACTAAAAGTGATATTCAGATACACTAGAAGATGTGATCTGTTATATTTCTTTGAAAGACTATGATCTTTAGTATTATATTTAAAAAAATGTAGAAAATTTATTGTTAGTTTTATAATCTGACCTTCTTAGCAAGTCTTTTCTAGATTCCAAAAATTGTATTTTCCCCCTAGGGTTAGTTTACATTTTATTTTTCTTGTCTCGTCTCACCTCGTGTCTCCCCTCTCCTTTTCTCTTCTCTTTTGGGTACCAGGGATTGAACTCACAACCTCATGCTTGCCAGGTAGGTGCTGTCACTGAACTATATATCCCCAGCCTTATGTTTTATATTTCTTTTCCTAGTTAGTTATTTTATTTTTACGGTACTGGGGATCAAACCTAGGGTCTCGTTCATGCTAGGCAAGTTTCCTGCCTGAACTATGACCCCAGAAGAATACCTAAAAAGTAAATTCTAGTCAGTCTGGTTAGTATGTAGAATGTTAACCCTTCTTCTAAAAGAGAGCCCCATCTTGATACAGTTAAGAGCTTCAAAGTTTATTATTCTTGCCTGACTTCATGAGGTTGTAGAGAATAACACTGGCACTTTTGCTACTCAAAGTATGATCACATCATGTGAGTGCTTATTAGAAATGCAGAATCCTGGGCCCAATCCCAGGTCAGAACCTGCATTTTAACAAGATATTCAGGTGACCCCTATGCAAGTTAAGTTTTCAGAAACTCTGAACTTAATGACTTTAAAATAAAAGCATATTAAATGAAAGCATAGAAGTGTCTGAGGTGACTATGCAGACCAACTGATAACAGACACTGACTAGTCCACTAAAACAGAAAAGCGAGAATGACAAAGAAGTTTCAGATAACAGTAAAAATAATTACGGTAGACCATACCATTGCTATCTTCAATGCTTTCTCACTTTATGAGACACAATTACGCTTTTTTAATTCTAGTAAGCCTCAATACCTGGAAAAAAATCTGAAATTAGCTATGGGGTTTAGATTCAAGATATAAGAAATGATTCTAGCAGAAAGGACTCTGAAATCTGAATTCAGAGCAAGTGAAAGGAATACTGTCACAAACTGTCCCCTATTAGGAACCCAGAGAAATACTGTCTGAAAAGCTCTATTCATTTCATAGTCTCAGTAATAAGGTGTGTGTTTTGCATCATGTTTATGAAAGGAAATAAATGCTAGAGAAATAGGCATTACTTTTCTAGCAAATAAGAATCTGATTTTAGGATCTGTTTTGATTGTACTGGTTGTACTGATAACTAGAAGGCTATCACAAAATTGAAATGATAGGTGTTATGACAAGCAGTGCAACCTTAAAAGCAAATTATAAAAATTAGAATACATTTAACCTAATACTTGGGGCTCACCATGACTCTAGTATTATCTCCAATTGTGCTTTTAGAAATTGTAACACATGCAATACATCTATGAACATGTAACAAAATGAACAAAATGGTTCCATTAAAAAAAAACCTTCCTGCAATGAATAAACACATGGAAAGGAAATATCACGGTAATTTCTAATTATTCTGTGTCAGTTATAGCTCTCTAGTTTCCAACTAGCAAACTGACAGTGAACAGGTGAGCTAGTTCTGGCCAGTGGAGTCAACAGGACACAAGACAGAGCCTGATAGGGAGTTTAGGGATAAGGCACCAAAAGTTTTCACTTGAGCTGGGTATGGTGGTGCACACCTGTAATCCCAGCTTTCAGAAGGCTGAGGCAGGGGGATAGCTATGAGTTCTAGGCCAGCCTAGATTACACAGTGAATTCATGGACAGCTTGAAGTACATAGTAAGACTCTGTCTCAACAAAGTTCCACTTGGCTAGTAAAAAGAAAAGAAGAGGATCTCTGCTGGACACTATTGGATCTTACCCCTGCAACTCTAGCAGTCATTTTTGAGTGGAAATGGGGTGGGAAAACCCCTTGTTCTTGAATTAACCATCTTAGGAGACAAACTACCATGGTTCATAGTCTGTATTAGGACTGTCCTTGCTATTTGTAGCTGAAAGCATCCTGATACTGATTCTTTGGGGATTGCTAATCCTACCTTCATCTAACCATTTGACTGTAGCTCCTCTTAACTAGTTTAATTTTAGTCTATTCTTCAGATACAGGTTCCTCTACAGCTTTCCCTGTCTTCCAAAGGATAAGCACTACCACCATATTGCACTGTACACTCCTGACTGGCTCTTATTTATCTCTTCTTCCTATGGAAAAAACTTCTCAGGTCAGGACCGCATCTTCATTCCCTGCCATCCCCATTAGAACCATCCTGGTACATTGTATGCTCAATTTTCTGAATGCATCAGGTAGCAAGAGCTCTAGCTAACTCAGGGTGAGTATCCCTAAGGTGAAAATCTGGCATGCTCTGAAATCTGAAACTTTCTGAGCATTGGAGCACATAAAATGTTTTGATTTTGGAGCATTTCAGATTTTAAATTAGAGATACAAATATTCTAAAATTCTGAAAAACTAAACTCCAAAACATTTCTGGTTCCAAGCATTTTAGATAAGGGTTATTTAACCTGTGATTAACTGAGTGACTCTAGGTGGTTCTTTAACATCCCTTACCTTTAATTCAGTTGTCTGCCAACAGGCCTAGGTTAGTAGTTTTCAACCTGTTCTGAGTTCTCTAAAGGATTTCCCAAGGTAGTCAAGGAGGAACAAGAGTGGGGAGAGCAATGCAGGAAGAGTGAGATTTTGGATCTCTACTCCTACATTTCAACCAACACTGCTTCATTATTAGAGCTGCTTCATTATTATATGTATAAGATTTCATCTGGAGACAGAGTTCTATTGTTTTCAAGTACTCTTAAAGTTAACTGATTTTCTTCCAATGAAAAATTCTATTTTACAGAATATGCCAGGAATCAAACAAGTACCAACACTGAAATCTTTAGGCAACACATCCATATTTCTGCTTAAATGATATTTTTCAATATTAAAAATTATCTTCCTTGTCCTTTTCAAGGTTACTCTCTATTCCCTTACTCTGACATATTTTTCCTCATAGCATTTATTATATATTATACACTTAATATTTATTGTCTTCTAGTCAGTGTAGATGGGCTGCTTGTCCAGTTATTAGGGAAAGGAATATTTTGTCAGTATCACTCATAAAAGTACTTGGCCCAAGTACCGATGTTCAATAAATGCTGGCCCAGCAATGAACTGAAGCTGAAGTAAATTAAGTTGAACTTTTATCTTAAAATGATCTAAGGATATTCAAATGGAACTTGAGAGCTTGTTTGGAGGTTATAGTAGGGGAGTGCAACTATTCTTATACCCTAGATGGAGGACACAATCCTGCTCTATGGGGGAGGCGTGGTCGTACTCTTTGACCCAGTAAGTGCACAGCTTCTGGAGGGACATACATGGAGTGGTGAGGGAGGAAGGGGACACTCAACTAGCCAGCCAGCTCAACAGAAGCAACCCTAGCAATCAATGGGGAGACAGATGTCACAGCCAGATTGTCCTCATATCCTCAAAAGATATTCAGAAACATGCAGCAGTCTTACTTTATCTATTTGTATTCTACTGAAGTCAACTTTTAGAAACTAGAAAGTTACAGTTATCTTGAGTACTAGAGGTATGCTTGTTTTTTAAAAAATATAGAATGGTGACATGAAAAATTAAAGCAGAACTTAAAGGAAGCAAACCTGATTACGGTAAAGCTACTTTAACAAAAACTCACAGCTTAGTGGGGTTATTTTCATTCTCAAGTTCTATCTATCAAGTTTGAGCAATCAAGCTACAAACCATATCAAGGTTCATTATGAATGTACTAAAATGAGCACCTCAAACTTTCAGATGCTCCTTGAATCATAGGTTTCTTAAACCTCTTCATGGTTACCCTATAAAGATTGGTGTTGATATTAAGAGGCCCCAAGTAGGCCAAGATTTGAAACTTTAGGGCCATGGTGGAACCCAGGTGGCTGCACAAGAAGGCAATTCACCAGCCTGCAGCTCACAGCGCGAGGGCTGGGAATCAAACATTCCCCTCCCCCCCGCCTTGCTTAGCAACTGGGGACAGAGATCTGAGCATCTTTTGGGAAATGACCGTATGCAATACAGCAAATATGGGGGTTTTTCCCATCTTCTGCTTGAAGGCAAATGTTGTTTTCACTGTTGTGTTTCACTACGATTAACTGTTTTTACTCTATTCAATATTCTCTTTTGAATGGTTTTATAATGTTCTGTTTTTGGTTTGATTTCGCTATACCTAATTGACTGGACAACTATTGTGAAGATAATGAGATATACTATGGTACCTATTACTGTTATCCTGGTATCCTGCTGTGAAGTTCTGAACCAATTTCACTGCATTGTCTCGATTGGCTTTGTTCTGTCTTGTTGTTGTATTTTTACTACCTTCAAAATAAAAAAAAAATTAAAAAAAAGATTTGAAACTTGAGAATAGTGACTCTCAAAATATAGTTGGTAAACAACTTGTAAACCCAGGACTTTGACCAAAAGACCCTCCTAAACTTACAATTTCTAGAGGTGGGAATTTATATTTAACCCTTGTAACACTTTGCACTCTGATGTCTGAGAGTGACTATTCGCTGAATCTGTATTTGTTCTTTGCAATTTTCTATTGTGGGCTTAAATATTACACATAGAAACTGTCATTACAGTTGTTATGATGCATGAAGCCAATAATTTTTTTTTTGGGGGGGGTGCCGGGGATCAAACTCATGATCTTGTGTTTGCCAAGCAGGCATTTACGCTGCTGAGCTACCCCCCCGCCCTAATAATTGTATCTTGAGACTAAAACTCTGTAACTGCATGAAGATTTCCCAACTATGTTATGATCTTGTACACAAGATGGAATTACTTCTGGTCCCCAATTAAACTTTTCCACTCTTTTTAAAAAGCAAAATACTGGGTCGATATAGTCAATAATTAAAACATACTTATTCATAGGAAAAATTGCAAATTCTCATTTGTCACAAGTAGTTCACTAAGAACATACACGGTATCAGAGATGGGGTATTCATATTCAGACTACTGGTAAAGATGAAAAAAGTTAAAAAAAAAACTACCTTTGATATCTAGAGAGAAGATGCAAAAAAGAAGAGTGAATGTGTTCATTTTGGAAGGAGAAAGAGAGCATGGTTGACAGCATGTGTACCACAGTGGTCAGATTTCAAAGCAACACAGTACCATAAAGGTGATGAAAATTTTAGTGCTGAATCCTTTTGAGATTGGTCAAAATTTATGAAGGGGCTACAAATGATAAAAAGTAAACCAAGGAAGAGATACATTTAACAAAAGAAGTATAAGGTAGGTATGTGTGGAAAGCTACAAAGCACCACTGAAAGAAATTAAAGAGTTAAGTAAATGGAAAGACCTCTTATGTTAGTGGACTGGAAACACTATTTTTAAAAAGGCAGTACTCTCCAAATTGACTCACAGATTCAAGTAATCTTTATCAAAACTATAACTGCTTTTTAATTTTTGACAGAACTTGTCAAATTGATCCTAAAATTCATCTGAAAACACAGTAACTAACAGTAGCCAAAATAATCTTGACAAAGAACTAAGATGTAGAAATGGCTCCTCCCTCTTAAACAACTTACTATACAGCTATAGTAATCAGGACTATGTGGCACTGCTTAGGTTAGACATACAGATCAACAGAGAAGAGAGTCTAAAATCAATAGGGTTTTTAATAACTGGTAAATACATAAAAATTATCATCTTACTAATTATACATTTACCAAAATAGATAGTCTAGTATTGATTATATTCACTTTGACATGCAAGTTATTTCCAGAACTATTTTGCAAATCTGAAACTCTTTACCTTTGAATAAAATTTCACCCTTTCCCCCTGTATCTGCCACCCTCTATTTTATTTTCTGTGTCTCTGAGTTTGACTTCTTTAGGTACCTCATATAGATATACCTATCTCTATGTAACTGGCTAATTTCACTTAGAATAATATCCTCAGGTTCATGTTGTTACATGAGATAGGACTTTTTTCTTTGTCAAGTCCCATTTTGTTTGTTTCTGGGTATGAAGAATCAAACTCAGGACCTCATGTTTAGGGGCTGGGGTTTAGCTCAGTGGCATAAGTGCCTGCCTGGCAAACATGAGGTCCTCAGTCACCAAACATAGGATATTATGACTACTGATTTTTTAAAAGGGCCACAGGACAAATCAATGGTTGATGAATAGCCAAAACTGGTACTTAAGACAACTAGGTATCCAAATAAAAATTTTAAATGGCCAAAGGTTTAAATTGTGTAAAAGTTAAAAATTTTTAACTTTGTAAATTAAAAGATACTATCAAGAAAGTAATAAGATACTCATAGACTGAAAAAAAAAATCTCTGGAAATCACATATGGAGGGGCACAGTACCTAGAATATATAGACAACTTTCATTGTTATAACTCATCAATAGAAAGACAAACTCAACTGAAAAATAAGGAAAGGACTAAAATAGACTTTTCATCCAGGAGGATATAGAAATGCAGTAAACATAAGATGCTTGACACTGGTGATCAGAATCATGAAAATTAATACTACTCTTAGATGCTACTTATACACGGTATGGGGTCTATAAACTAAGACAAGTCAGTAGAATATCCATACAGGGGAATATTATTCAGCCATAAAAGGAAATGAAGTACTGATATATGCCATAACATAGAGGAACACTGATTATGTTAAATAAAAGACATCACATATAAATGCCATACAATATATGTTCAATTTATATGAAATAACCTTAATAGGCAAATTCAAACAGAAAGTAGGTTAGTGGTTGCCAGGATAAGGTAGAGAGGCAAAGGGGAGAGTTCATTAATGGGCACAGATTTCTTTCTGGTGTAATGAAATGTTCTGGAATTACTGGCAATGGTGACATAACATTGTAAATCTAATTCATTGTGAATCAAAATCTTAAAAGGAAGATTTTGTGTATGTAAATTACATCTCAATAATAAAGTACTGAAACTAAGCTAAGAACAAAAGAGAAAATAGGAATCTAACCCACATTATGATTGTTTGACTTTCCTGTAGAGACAGTATGGGGCAATAGAAAAAGCAGAGATTCTGGAGTTAAGGCAAATGTCAATTCAAATTATAGTTCAACTGCATTCTAACTATACATTTGTGGGAAAGTCACTTAAGTTTCCTGAGCTTCATTCTAATCACCTATAACAAAAATAATCCCTCTCTTCACAGGCTTATATTAGGATTATAGTGCCCTGAATATAGGAGGCCTTTAAATATTAGTCCCCAGTCTTAGTTTCTCTGGTCAGTAAGCAAGCCATTCTCAATAATTAATGTAGAGTTAAAAAGTTAAAATACTATTACTGTAACAAGTGGGAGCTCTTTTTAAAAATCAGATTGCTATTCCTATTAAGTCTTGCCTAACTGAATCTTTACAGTTTGAAAGGTAACTGAAAGGGAAAGAGTTTAAGCACAATGACTGCAGAAAAAAAAAATAAGCAACTATATATATTAGTAAACATTAGGCTAGTTTGGGGATACAACTCTGAAACAGGAATGTAAGAGGGTCGGTGGAAATCAGTATAGAGATTCCTCAAAAAGTTAAACTAGAAATTGTTTGACCCAGCTATTCCTTATCTAATTTTTTCCCCCAAAGAGTTAAAGACATATTAAAGCAATACATACATATTCATGTTTATAGCAGTACATTTCATAGTAACTGAATCTTGGAAGCAGCCCCTATGTCCATCAATGAATAAAGAAAATGTTGTATGTACACATAATGGAGTATTACTCTGCCACAAAGAAGGACAAATCTGACTCATCTGTAGGAAAATGGAACCACTTTGAGACTGTAATATTATGTGAAATAAATCAGACATACAAGCTTAAGTATCACATAGTTCCTCACATGAGAAACCCAAAATATAAAGAGCAAAATAAAAGACAGATAACAGGAAACAGAAAGACATCTTTCTCATATGGTAAGAGGATCAAGAGATGGAGGGTGGGGAGGGAAAGGTGATGGAAAGAGGAATTATGCTGTGTTGTAGATCTGTACCAACCCCACACAAGGAATGTAAACATTATGTACTGCAAACACATACTAATAAAAAGGAAAAAAATAAAGGAAGGAAGGAAGGAAGGAAAGAAGGAAAGAAGAAAGGAAGGAAGGAAGGAAGGAAGAAAGAAAGAAAAAGAAAGGAAGGAAGGAAGGAAGGAAGAAGTGGGGGAAGGAAACCCAATTACAAACAAGTAATTGCAAAATGAGGATAACAGTATTAAGACATGGGAAGTACAATGATCCAGGAACAACAAAGAGGAGGGAATCCTAATTTAATGAAGCCAGAATCTTACATTACAATTTCAATGTAAGAATCTGGCTTCATTAAATTAGGAATTTTGGGAAAGGAAGCCAATACATTTAACTATTTTTTAAACTACACACTTAGAACACCTTTTTAAGGTTAATTTCATTAGAATGTGGAAAGCAGAAAAGGTTTTGTTCATAACAAAACTGGAATTCTGTGGGGCCTGTAAGAAACTCTTAAGGGGAGAGAGAAAAAATTTGCTTTCTCTCCCAGTGTAAAGTTTTCTTTCCACTCTCCTGCACAAAGTCTTTTATACTTACAGTTTTCAAATCAATTAGTTCATTTGAAAGGCAATTTTCAAAAATAATTTTATTGTGGACATATGTATTAGTCACTTTTCTGTTGCTGGGACAAAATACTTGATACCCACTGCTTAAAGGACAGGCTTACTTTGGCTCGCAGTTTCATAGGGCCCAGCCTGTATAGGTAGGCTGGCCCCAAGGTAAAAATGGCACGGTGGAAAGACATGGCCGAGGAAAGCTGCCCAACTGGAGTCAGGAGGCAGAGAAGTAAGGGAGGAGCCAAAGACAAGAATACATCCTTCTAGGTCACATCCCTAGGCACCCACTTTCACCAGCTCCACCAGCCAACAGCACATTCAACTACCAACTTATCAACAGATAAATCCATTGGTGAGTGCTGTGCCATCATAATCCAACAACCTCCCAAAAGCCTCCAAACAGGAGACTCTGGGGGAACGTTTTAGATCTGAACCTTAACAATATACTGTAATTAAGTGAATATTCTTGAGTTATTTCTCTTATATATAAGATTTGTGCTGATAGCATACATCAAAATAAGAAATCAAACTCTTATGCAACTGACTTACTTAAATCCATTTTAAATTTTGTTCCCACTACAGATATGGATATAATTGTTTCATCTTCTAAAAATTAGTATAATACGTAAGGCAAAATAAACCTATCCTTTTTTAAAAAAATTAGTATAACTGCCATTACATGTGTCTTACTTTCCTACTTTAATAAAATAAATTTTAAAAAGTCACTATTAGACTGGTTAAAATTAAAATGATAATAACAATAATAAAACACAGTGCTGGTTAAGGTTAAGGTAAATATACTTTTTATACTTTTTATACTTTTTATTGTTTTGGGGTCCTAGGGATCAAACCTTGCACTTGTCAGGCAGACGCTTACGCCACTGAGCTATATCCCCAGCCCTAAATATACTTTTTGGAATGGTTACATGATACAACATTGCCTGTACTTATTTTTTTTTAAATTTGAAAAAGCCACAACACACACTGGGGTATATTACTGGTTTTGTGTTCTCCTGGGCAGTGCTGAAAGGCTCAGACTCACATTACAATGTAGCAGAAGATGCCTTCCCCAGCCAGTATACTTCAGTTTGTTAGAAGCCCAGGTAATAGTTTCAGTTTCAGTTCCCATTTCTTTAGTTTCTTAGAAATGGCTGGTCACTGTGACACACAGTTGGTCATTAAGACCCAATCCCCAACTGACAAGCCATTCTGACTCTATACTTCCTGTTTGCTCATCCCATATAAGCCCTAGACCACCACAGATCAGGGCCTAAATATCTTGGGAATGATCCTGATCAGTGCCTGTTGACGTAAATAATTTGCCTCTAAATCCTGGGTGTTTCTGTTTGCCACAGCATCTGATGCATTGGCCAGGAAGATTGATCGTGCTAATTTCTTTGGTCACTGGTTGTGGCCCTTGAGTACGGAGCAAGGACCTCTCCAAGTCTTGATGGGAAGGCATGCCCTCGAGACTTCTCAAGGCTCCTCAGAGGTCTGGAAGAGGATTCCTGGCTCCCTGCTTGAGCAGCTCACACTGGACCCAAAGGGAGGAGGATACTGTCTGTCTGTCTGTCTGTCTGTCTGTCTGTCTGTCTGTCTGTCAGTCTGTCTGTCTTGGTCAGCTCAAGCAGAAGAGGAGTCGGATCAACTCTCCTCAGTCAGGACTACCCTCAAGAGAAGGAGTTTTCAATGTTTAACCTCTGAGTGTCTGATGAATGAATGTGTTAGTGAGTGGACCAAACCGCGTAAGCAATAGGATGCTCTATCTGTGTAGCAGAACTGGTTCACACTGGTCATGGTGGTTGATTGGGCCCTCATCTGCAGTTTTGTGGTAATCAACATACGGCATAATGGAGGCCTTGCACCATCCTTAGCTAAGTCTTGCGTAAGTCCTTGCGAAGGGTGTGGCCAGGAGGACATCTGGTCTCTCTCTCAGGGGTACCACCCTCTCTCTGTCTGTTGGGCCATCGTTCAATCAAGGGTATACAACTCGCACAGGAAGAGATAGGAATTAATCAAAACCCATAGTCTCTGACTGAAAGAAAAAGGGCTTTTAGGAGTTAAAAAAAAAATGATACCAAACCATTTCCTGCATTTCAAAGAAAAAAAAGAGGTCCATTCTTCCTGAGAATTTCGCTTTGACATGCCTGCCAGCCACCATAGTTGCTGTCAACACCTATAGCTTCACCCCTGCTCCCGACTTACCTACTTCCAGCCAACTGAACTGGTTCTAGCCAGCCACTGCCCGCATTCGTCACAGTCCTTCCCTCCAGAGCTGCCTTCTTCATGGCTACACCTGTATTAGTCAGATGGCATCATCTAATGCCCACTGGAGATGACTGCCAGCAATTCCTTCTGATTCTATTCAACACATGAATGTCCACATTTTGATTGAGAAAAACTGTACTGTCGGCCCTGACAAGTGAGTTGCCACAGCCTTTTCCAAAGGCCACCCCATCTAGAAGCTAAAAATCAGTCAAGCGTTTCTCAAAGACATCAAAGAGGAGGCACAAAAAGCCCACCAATCACTGTTACCCAGAAACCTGATCTGACAGAGACCATACCCTCTGGCTAAAGATACGGGCTATAGTCACTAAAAAATAAATGCCCCTTCCGATTAAAAGACTGCTCTAAAGCTTTAACCTGGATCAGATGACAACTCCATCATGGCAACTGGCCTAAGGGTTTAGACCTCACAGCCCAAGACCAATGGCAGACTCTATACCTTAGCAGTTAACCAATATGCTCCCTGAAGAGCTTGGACATTGGGAAGACCGATTCTCCCTACATCTGTGAGACACAAAGAAATCTGACTATCTAGGTCCACCTCAACCTGAACCTCTCCTTGTCCTGGGATTTCAGGCATGTGTTACCACGGCTAGCAATTCCTACTTCTGTGGAGAACCTCCTTCCCAAGTCTCTGGTGTCTGTGTGGATGTAGTCTGTGGCAAACTTCTCAGCAGATGTGACAGGCAGGTTCACCTGCAGTTTCATGCAGGCTAGGTCCCTAATACTCCCAAGAGGATGATTTTTCTCTTCCTGTTACCAGTCTGCATTTTTTTCCATCTCCAGGACTAGCAGATAAAGAATGTGTTAAAAGGAATGAGGTGATGATGATGAAAAGATTAATTATAATGGAAAGAAAAACACAATGGAGGAGACTAGAATATTTTTAAATATGATTCCTTAAACAGTATTTAAGCATCATTTTGATCTGAAGGCAAAAAGCTTTCTGCATTTTCTCTACGGACCAAAAATCAGAAATACACAAAACTGCTGGGCATGATGACACACACCTCTAATCCCAGAACTCAGGAGGCTGAAGCAGGAGGATCACTGCAAGTTTGAGGCCAACCTGTGCTACAAAGTGAGTTCAAGACCAGCCTGAACTGCATAGTGGAATCCTGTTTCAAAAAAAGAAAGAAAGAAAGAAAGAAAGAAAGAAAGAAAGAAAGAAAGAAAGAAAGAAAGAAAAGAAAAGAAAAGAAAAGAAAAGAAAAGAAAATGTAGGAAATCCCGTCAACTTCTTCCAGAACAGAGTCTGTATAGAATTTAATATGCATATTGATAACTGTTGTGTTGACCAGCTAGTGTTTCCTGGTAACTTTGAGTCAGACAGGATTTTTTGGATGAACAGAAAAGTTGAGCAGGAAGTACAGTTACTATATACATCTCTCCTCTATTACTAATACCTCACATGAGAATTGTGCATTTGTTACAACTGATGTATCAACAATGTCATATTAGCTAAAATGTATACTTTACATCAGGTTTCAGTCTTTGTGTGGGACACACATTCTAAGGGTTTTGTTGTTGCTGTTTTGCTGTACCTGGCAGGGATCAAAGCTAGAGGCACTCTACCACTGAGCTGCATCTTCACTTCTTTTTAACCTTTTTATTAAGTTTTGAGACTGGGTCTCACTAAATTCCCTGAACTGGCTTTGAACCTGAGAGTCTCCTGCCTCAACCTCCCAAGTAGCTGGAATTACAGTTCGTGCCACCATGCAAAATCATTCTATGGGTTTTGACAGATGTTTGGTGATATGTATCCAGCACAGCATCATACAGAATAGCTTCACTGCCCTAAAAATAACCCTGTTGCTGTATACTTACTCCTTTCTCTCATTTCATGGAAACCACCGGATCTTTTTACAGTCTTCATGGTTTTGCCTTTTCCGGAATACCATACACTTAGAATTATACAGCATATTGCCTTTCAGATTAGATTTTACCCAGAAATATTCATTTAAGATTTTTCTGCTTTTCACAGACTAGTTGTTTAATGCTGAGTAATATTCCAGTCAAGAAGTAGCACAGTTATATATTAATTCACCTACTTAAAGCTGTCTTGGTTGCTTTGACATTTTGGCAATTATGAATAAAACTATAAGCAAACAAACATGTAACAAAAAAAATCAAATATAGGACAGTAATGTACTCACCACAAAAATCAGAAACATTATTATAAAATATGTGGAAAATATCTACAATGAACTGAGAAGATACATTCACATAAAAAGTGTTTGTTAAATATTTACTATGTATCAAACACTATGCTAGCTAGGTGCTGGTTTGGTAGGAATAAATAAGACATTGCCTTGTCTTTAGGGAGATTACCAAGTCTACTTGTTGACCTCTCTAGGTATTTTATGTATAGTCACATGACACCTGCAGACACCTTGACCAATAATGGACTGTTACATGATGCCAACAAATATACAATGTCCCATAAGATTGTATCACTTAGTGACAGCATAGCCATCTTAATTTGTATAAATATATTATATGAGCTGGGCATGGTGGCACATGCCTATAATCTCAGCACTCAAGAGGCTGAAGCACGAGGACTGCTGCAAGGTCAAGGCCAGCCTGGGCTACATGGTGAGTTCAAAGACATCCTGAACTACATAGTATGACTCTGTCTCAAAAAAATCCAAACCAAAGCAAATTAAAAAATATACTATATGATGCTCCCATGTGTTTATAAACACTTGATAAAGAGGCATTAGTAGCTTTTATTAGAAATAGAACAAATAATTCATGCACAGATCTTAAAAAGTTCCACTTGGTGAATTTTGAAAAAGTTATATATACATGTAAGTAAAAGACACAGAAATATTCCCTGGAAAATTCCTTTATGTGAGTTTCCAGCCAATATCTACCTCCTTGCCAATGTTGCTCTGTACATTTCAGTATTTAGGCATATGATTTCCACAGCATGAAGACCACATTTATTTACCCATTCTCCTACTAATGACCATGCATACTGTTTCCAGTTAGGGGTTATCACAAATAGGGCTACCATTTGTTATTTTGGTATTTTGAAAAAACACCTTTATAACATGATACTTTTTTTTGAGTAAGTACTGTTTTGGGGGAAATTACTGGACCAAAGTATAGATACAGGTGTATGCTTAATTTAAAAGAAACTGTCAGTTTTCAAGAGTAGTTGTACCATATTTTATTCCTACTAGCAAAGCATGACAGTGTTGTTCCACTTTCTTGCCCACATATGGTGGTGTTATTTTGATTTTCATCATTCTAATGAGTATAAAATCATCTTTAACTGTGATTCTAATTTATCTTTTCATGACAACTTTAAAATGCTAAGTACCTTTTAATGTTTACTTATGTTTTTTCTTTGTGAAGTGTATGTTGGAGCTCTATGCTCATTTTAAAAACTTGCTTATATAGCCCAGGCTGGCCTCAAACTCATGGCGATCCTTCAGCCTCAGCCTGAGTGCTGGGCAGGCCTGAGCCACCATACTCAGCTTATTTACTGGTCTTTACATTGTCCATCTATAAAATTTTAAAAAGATATTCTGAATCTAAGTTCTCTGTCAGATATATATACTGTAAATGTATTTTTCCCCAATCTGTAGCTAGTCTTTTTTTTTTTTAAGACAGGCTCTCGCTATGCAATTCAGGCTGGCTTTCAACTCACCATGTAGCTCAGGCTGGCCTCAAGCAATCCTGAGTGCTAGAATTACAGGCATGTGCTGCATCCCTGGCAGAGTCTATTTGTTTTCTTGAGGGGATAAATACCTGATTATAGTGAGGTCTACTTTTCTGTTGCAGTTAGTGCTTTTTGTGACTCATGCAAGAGATGTTAACTCAAATTGCAAAATATTGTATGTTTCAGTGAGGGATTTGGAATAGAAAATGGGAGAGTGAAAGTATTTAAAGCAGAATCTGAATATCCTGTTGAGGCAGTAGTATTGTAAATTTGAGCCCAGTCGTTACTTAGTGAGACACTGCCTCAAAAATAAAAAGGGCTCAAGTCAAGTGTGCTGACATGTTTCTGTAATGCAGGCACTTGGAAGGCTGAGACAGGAGGATCACCATGAGTTCAAGGTCAGCACAGGCTACATAGTGAGTTCAGGGCCAACCTGAACTACATATTGCAATCCTGTCTCAAAAACAAAACACCCTCCAAACAGACAGACAGACAGACAGATAGACAGGCTGAAGATGTAGCTCAGTGTGGTGGTCTTGAGTTCAAGCCCCAGTACTGGGAGAAAAAAGAAGAGAAGAGGGGAGGAGAGAGAAGGGAAGGAAGGAGACAGAAGAGAGGTGGGGAGAAGGGACAAATAAAGGTCAGATTTAGAAGAAAACAGACAATTTGGTTATTAACTAGATACAGAAAACAAGATATGTTAAAATGATATATATATAAAAGATATGTTAATATGATTTGAACTTACTCTAAATAATTTTTATTTCATTCTTTTTTTGTGTGTTTTTTCTTTCTTTCTTTTGTTACTGGGGATCAAACTCATGACCTCATGCTTGCCAAGCTTGTGCCACTGAGCTAAACCCCCAGCCCTACTCTGAATAACTGACAGTTCTGATATTGCTAACAAAGACAGGAGGATCAGAAAGTAGATTCCACTATGGATTTTATTATATGAAAAAACAGGGAGCTTAGTTTTTTTCATTTGAACTTAAGTTTTATATATATTTAGTATCATAGTTTGATACATATTTAGCATGATAATGCAGTATCAAATTGGAATCACTAGCAGAGAGTAGTGAATTTTTATTTTTCATGTACCTACAACATACATGTTACCCTGGAACTAACTAGACACAACAATTTTCAGGTTCCATCCCAGATCCACTAACTCAGACACTCTGGAGGTAAGGCTCAGCAACCTATGTTTTATTAATCCTCTCGGTTTCTGTGATCCATGCCGAAGTTTGAGAATTACCAGCACATACGTTAGAGTTGAGTACACCTGTATGATGGCAAGAGACTCTCAATGACTAGTTCTCAAAGAATAGTCATGTCAGGCCAAGAAAAAAAGTCAGGAGAGGAATTAGAAGTTAAAAGCTGATATAGCTGTCACCCAAAAGCCAAGCAGAACATCATGAAGTTTGTAAGAATCACATGGTTTGGAGGAAAAATAATAATCATGATCTACTTTCCATACTAGCTTTCCTTTAAATAAAGAAAATATGGAAAATAATAAAAAGAATAATCTTGCTATACCATGACATTTCTTTGCAGGAAAAAAAAAATAGTAGTGAACAGGCATTTTACCTATACAATTTTATTTAATATTTACAGTAATGCTTTGAAATTGATATCATTTGCCTACAGTCATAACTGCAGGATTTAGTCCCAAATGACTCTTTTAAGTTCCTTAGTTTTCTATTATACAAATGCCCGTTTATTTTAAAAAACTCTAGTGGACTAAATTGTTTTTCTAATGATATTTATTCTTCATTTGTACACAGAAGACTACTGAACTTATTGGTTGCTTAAGTGAGTGCAGTTGTCTCTCAGTTCTCAGGGGGATTACTTCCAGGATTCCCCTTAGATATAAAAATCTGAGGTAAGGTCTTTTATATAAAATGGCACAATATTTACGCATAACCTACTTGCATCTTTAAATCAACTCTAGATTACATATCGTATCTAATACAATGTAAATACTATACAAATAGTTGTATTGTTTAGGGAATAATGAGGAAAAGTTGGTGTTTGTTTAGTATCAGTGCAATACAAAAAAGATCTTTTAAGGGATGAATCATGGATGTAGAACCTGCAGATAAGGAGGATCAACTGTATATTAACAGTTTCAAAGAGGAAGAAGAGAAATGAGCTGTAGCACAAAAAGTGGAGCCAAGGTAAATTGTTCTAAAGTATCAACAGGTTTGTATATTACTGGGAAACATCCACAAGGTTGCAAAAACTGATGATGCAAGAGACAAACTACTTCAGTAAATGCATGAGAGTATATAATATAATCACATGCACAGCAGAAAGGCTGTTTATAGATAAGCATGACTTGAGGTTAGCAAATCACTGCACATGGTTTTATATAGCTCTCAAGCAGAGAATGGTTTTCATATTTTTAAATGCCTTTCTTTCTTTTTTTTTGAGACAGGGTCTCACTATGTAGTTCAGGCTGGCCTCAATCTCATGGTAATCCTTCTGTCTCAGCCTCCTGAGTGCTGGGATTGCAGGTGTGTAACACCACCCCTGGCTTAAATGCCTTCTTAAAAAAAAAAAAAATCCAAAAGAATACTATTTGGTGCAACTGCACTCAAATTTCAGTGTCCGTAAGTGAAATTTTAATAAAATTTCATTGGAACAATGGCATACCCCTTTGTTTGCATTCTGTCCGTGGCTGCTTTCACATTACGAGGGCAAAGGTAAGCAGCTACAATATCTGGTCCTCAAAGCTGAAAAGATTTATTACTATCTGACTCATTAGAGAAAACATTTGCTGACCTCTGGCATAGACAGTCCTTCCACCTGTGCTTGAAATCATTGACATACCTAACCAGAAGACTTCAAGTGATCTAGATATATTATTAATGAAGATTTAAAGTGAGTATTCAAATAAAGGGGGTAAATTCACTCGAGATATAAAACAAGACCTTATTCTTATGGAATTTAAATTACTAGGGGACAGAAAAATAAGAGATGATACAATTTGTGATAAGGACTCCCGAGGAAACACATATGATGTTGTTAGAACAAAAGGGAGTCTGGGGGATTACTCTGGCCAAGGTTATTTCTGAGGAGGCACAACGAGCCAGTCATGGTGGGGAGGGAGGGTGGTGTGATAAAGCAAACAATTAAATGTTTTTAGATTTAAATCTAAGAATAGAATAGGCGAGGGTGAAAACATTTACACGTTGTGAGGAGCATACGTATGAAATACTTTCCCTGATGAATTTTCCAGTGTATTTTTACTATAAAATATACACAATATAATTATATAATGGGTACACGTTGTTCAGAAAGAAAATGCAAATTACAAAAAAAAACCCCCAAAACCCAACACTGTATAATTACTTAATTACTTGAGGGATAGGAATGGTTCTAAAAGCCATTCCGCTTATCAAGTATATATGGTAACAGCTTTTTTTTTTAAATGAAAGAGAAATATTCTGCATAAGTTTTAGAGGACACTGGCAAACCAGACATGCAAAGAAAATATAAATGGTAGGCATAGTTTAAAAATGAAGCTTTTCCTATTTATTTATTCTATGGACATATAACAAATATCAAAGATGATCAAAACAAGGTAAGTAATTCTAGAAACAGGAGAATGTTCTTTGGTTGTATTTCATACATAGCTAATGCAGTGTAACATACTAGTTGAAGCCTGAGAAATGACAAGCTAAGAACTTTGGAAAAGAGCTAGTCATTTGGTTCTTAATTCCTTTTTTGCCATATACCAACACAAATATTTAAGATGGAACCTGTTCACTTTTGTGCGTTGACTATTCAATCTGTTTCATGTCTCAAAAGAAGTCTTTCATTATCTTGTTTCTAGGGTATAAATAACTTTCTACTTAAAATTTAAGCAGGCTGAAGCAGCATAAAATGAACTTCAGTGTTCTTTTAGATATTTATAAAATAGAAGTTCTAGTTTATTTCTCCTAATGTTTTCTCATAAGAAAACATGATTCCCAATCACTTGAAAAGGCAGGCATAGGTCTAATGTAATGCAAGGTACAGTTCAAAGTAATGATTCATAGTGTCTCTAACTGAAAGATTCAGCAGTTCTCAATGGAGACCTTTATCCTTTCACTGAATAAATGATGCCTGAAATTTTTATTCTTGTTCTAATGGAATTTCAATGGCCTTCACTGCAAATCTACTGGAAATTTTTGCATATTAAGTGGAAAAAATTAAATGATGTTAACCACATTTTAATGTGATTAAGGCTGACAGGGTCATTATTTCTGCTAATCACTCAGTTTAAAAAGCTCAAACAAAACTTTATAACAGACAAGGTTTTTAATTTTATGTCTATCTTGTTGAAAACCTGTAGAAGAAAAAGAAGAAGAAAAACCATACTACAGTCCTTAACAAAAACCAATGAGTAGTTCCTACAATTTGCAGATGGGTTTCATTATACTTAATCTGGTGATGTAAAAACAAAAATGCAAAACAATCTTACACTGCACATGCTCCTCTGGTTTCTTTCCTTTTAAACATGAAGAGGGTAGGAAAATGCACTTTGTAGAATTTTGAATTCTGTGTTTCCTATTTGCTGCTAAATGGAAACAAATACAGTTTTTTCTTTAGATCTTATAGCAAACTAAAAACAGAATTAATGCATAATACCACCTCAGACAATTCTTTGACGTTCTGGTTTTTTGGATTGATCTATGCCATGTACTGTGAACATTTCAAATACATGAGGATAAACTAAAAATCTCCTCTGGAAAATCTCTTAAAAGAGTGACACTAAAGCTATCAGAAAAATAATACAGATTGTAATGATCAGTAGTACTCTTAGAAATTTGTCTTTTCTGGTAAGACATTTACTTTGCGCTCTAGACATACTATACTAAAATGTTAATATTAAATTACTTATCTAAGCTCATAGGTTATGCAAATTTGGTGTTCCATTTACAAAGCATCAGTTTTAAAAGTACACCACTATAATCTCTAAAACAAAAATGAGTTAAGATCCTAGCCAAAAAGATTTAACCAGTATCTTTTCTAATTTTCTGAACAATTTCAGTATTTTCTGTAAAGAGCAATAATTAAGATAGGCATATATGATACCCAACTATACAAGAATGAATCAAATACCTCTTTTTATTGGTTGTCAATGCTTAAGCAATACTGGTTGTTGAAAATTATATTTCAGCTATTAAAACTGATCTCTAAAAATGATTTAAGGACAGTAATTCGTTTGACATATGAAAGTAGTACAACTATTCCTAATCTAGTAGCTATAGTTTTTATAGAAACAAAATTAATCAGCTTTTAGAAAAATATGATGAACAAATGATTTTTTAAAAGAAACACACAACTGAAGTTCAGTGTAACCATATTGAATCACCCCAATCTAGTAAACTTAAACCAAAGTCATTAACTAAAAACAAAACATCTCATACATAAAAAAGATTAATACATTTTGCATTGTAGTTTTCTAAGCAATGTGAAACTATGATTACTGCAAAGAACAGATGAACAATTATAAAACTTAAACTACAGATTTATCTAAAAACAATCATCCTTTTCATGGTAAATTACTCAATTGCATGCAAATAGATAAATGAGTTTGCCTCACTGATCACAATCTAAGCAGCAAAGCACCTGGCCATAAACAAGTCCTTTGAAAAGTAATTTAGAACACCAAAGTTTGAGAGATTGCTATTCCACTTTCATATTCCACTTTCATATTAAACAGCATAACCAAACTACTCATCAGCCAGAAGTGATTACTATCTATGGTAGATTATATAAGTAAAAAAAAGTCAATATTAATGTTGTATTGTGGCCATAATCCTTCTTGTCTGTAGAAAGAATATTGTTGAACTTTATTTTAGTATGATGCTATGCATTGGTGCATCAACTAATAACCTTCCAGAATTTCTATGCTCATCTAAAAAGAGTCCCTGCTGAATGTTCTAATGCATCTTATTGTGAATCTTCAGCAAATAAAACTTCATGTATGAGCTCATGATGTGCTTTGCTGCCGGAAAGTCACAGACTCTGTGGGAAGCTCTTTATCTTCCCAGCAGTCAGTTCTCTGAGAACATCAGTGCAGCTACTGTAGTTACCTGTAGATTACTTGTATTTTCTCACATCTGTGTCCAGCAATCTAAACCATGATGATAAAGGGTCATTAGGTTTTGAGTGAGGAAGGGGATGGACTAGACAATTTGCTCTGATAAGCTCCTTGTTGGGAGCTCCAGTTTAGAATGTGAAATGTCGGGCATGTATGGTTTCACACTAAAAGGAAAAAGGAATTTCACTTTTCTATACTAATAATTAAAAAAGATGCAGTGTAATATCTTACTATAGTCTGCAGATTCACATTTTATTTGGGGCTTTATAATTAAAAATATTTAAGACAAATGATTTTCTGCTTGTAAAATGGATGTCCACGCTCTATTAGCCACAAAGAATTCAGGCACAATTACTAAGATAACTGCTGTTTGGTGCGCAGCAAAGCAATTTCCCACAGTGGGACTTACAGTTCAATTTACCAGTTGGGCAAATATTTTGTGCGCTGTAGTGGCCTAGAGAGTTAAAAGCTATAGATAATATTCGAGTAGTGTTATACTTGGGAGAAAAGTTTCTTCAATTCAAATGGTTTAGATTTCAAAGTAAACACTGTATCCTAAAAACATATCCCTGAATTAATATCATAAATATAAAATTAACACAAAATGCAATTGTTATGCAAAGTTTGACTAACCTCTTACTTCATCAAACAGAGGCTCAGAATTTAGAGTTCAACACTGTCAGGTTATTTTTGTATGCATGTTGGACCCTATATCATTCTGAGACTTAATCAAATTTTCTCAGTAATGACTCAATAGAAAACAGTACACTTTTTGTTAGGTTATGGAATGAGCATACTAATTATTTATTTTAAATGGCTGAGAATAGTTTTATCAGATTATAGAAATATACTTTTAGGAATTTTTTTTTTCAGCAACCTTTGGCTATTTTACACGCCGCGCAGGATGAAAAGGAGAAGTGGTTTAGTAAAGAGCAGCTTACAAATTCTCTCTAAATTTCATTCATAATTTGCCTCTTTATTTAGGTATGCTTAATGTAGTGGAATATTCAAAATATCTACCTAACTTCCTATGAAAGAAAATTTTAAGGAAAAAAAGTGACTGTTAAAAATAAAATACTGCCTTGCTTCAAAAAACCCTATTAAAAGTAACAAAAAGTAAGTAAAAGCATATAATATTTTAAAATGAAATATCAAGTAGTGATTTGTTTTTCTGAAACAGTTGTAAAACTATTCATCTGTATTGCTTAAAGGCGTCCCAAAGTTGCTAGAGAAGAAAAATAAAAATCCTTATTCTCAAAGTTGTTTGCTAGCATTAAACAGGCAACATTTTTCAACAGATTAAAGATTAAGTAAGCATCTAAAGACTCTTCCTTCTTTTTTTTGGTGCCAGGGATCGAACTCATGACCTCGTGTTTGCCAAGCAGGCACTTATGCCACAATAAAATATTTTTTAATTTTTTATTTATTTTTGTTTTTTTTCCTTCCTCTTAAATACATGAATTACCTACATTGCTTTAATAAAGTCTGTAAGGTAGAAGATATGTCACTATTATCAATGTAGAGACATTTCTTAAAAATTATAAAATACAACATTTTGGTAACTAACATGAACATCCTAAGGCAACTTGAGAACACAAATCCATAATAATTATTCATACACTAAGCCACTGTAAACCTAAATCATTTCTGAAGACCTGAATGTGTCAAGAACTTTGACAATTATGACTGGAGCCAGGAAACTGTAGCACTGCAGCACTTCTTATGAATTTCTCCAGTTACTTTTTATAAATGCTGTCTTGGATGACAGCTTAATGTGTACCACATGCAATATTTATTCTTCTTCAGTGTCAGACTGTCTAGCCATCCCAGGGAATACAAAGAATGTCACTTATTAGGATAAAAGCACAAGGAAAGTAATCAAGGACATATGTAACATCAGCCAATCATGCCCTATTTCAACATCCTATTCCATTCATAACAGTTCAACAATTATTTGCTTACTGATAACGTGCTTTCAGGCTGTTTGTGTTCACCATAATGGTGGTTTGCATTTATTTTGCTCTTTAGAATTGGACACTTGCTGTGCCATATGTGTTTGTCAAAACTTTGTATCTTCTGTCAGAAATAGCTTAGAATATCAAATAATTTCTATTTGCCAGGAACTACTAATACTACAGTCAGTAACCCTGATGTCAATAGGGCACTGAAATAAAGTGTAAAACAGTAAATGCATAACTATTAAATATTTCATAGCACAAAAATTCTATAAGCGATACAGTGTGAGAAAATAGGTATTATTAGCTAAGTTATCCTCTTTAAATCTTCTGTATATGTCTAGGAATGCTTAGTAGGCATTGTTTTTTCTTGTTTCTGTTTTCCAAGATTATAGTGCTGACAGAACTACTCAATCTAATCTGGTGATCTTGAAGCTATATATTTCAAATGTCCAAGAAACAGCAAATCACATTAAAACATATATTCAGCTACTCATAGTTACTTTACTTAATAATAGATTAAAATAATGTCCCATCATGCAATATAATCATGTACTGTGTAACTGTAGAAACATAATTATTTAAGCATATTTACTTTTAAAACTTTAGATATGCCTTTAACAACATACTCTATTAATACTTAAAAGCTCTTGATGCATGCAACTAAGATGTCTTCTTCTGAATACAGTAAAGGAAACAAATGGTTTATATTTTCCATATTCTCTCTCTTGGTGTCTTTTGTCTGTCTCAGATCTGACTTGAAGCAGAGTAAATTCCATAATACAAGAAATATGCTATATAAACTATTCTATATAATTTCTTAAAGCTCAGGAAAAAGCCACTCTTACATAATAAAAGCATTATAACACATTTCTCTTTCTAGTCTGCATCTAAAACTATCTCACAAGTCATTGATTTTATGAGTGTTACGTAACTTGAAGTTATTACTCATTTAACATATTAAGTGAATTCCTTAGTCATATATAGTATTACAATGTAGCTGCAGACTTGAAAAGCCTAGAGAACTAAGATTGGATAGGGTTGGAAATATTTAATTAATAATTAAATAAATTTCATTAATAAAAAAGAAACAGTCAAGGTTTTCCTAAGGGCTGCTGTTACATTTTAATGTCTTCAGCATCCACAAAACTGTAAGATATGACTGCAAAATTCTATGTAAGCAAGGACTCAAGATAATTTATTAGATAATTATGAGTATCAGGCACTAGCCAACTACTGATCTATGTTTATACACATACGTATCATTTTCTCATAGAATTATGAAAACTAAAATTACACCTCAAGCCCAACGGACCTATTTTTGTCACAGAATTTCATTTAATATATGAAAAATATTTTATTTATTATAATTTCTTAAGAAAAGTATTATTCTAAACAAGTGAAAAATCCAAGGGAAAGGAAACTAACCAAACTATCTTGAGTTATGGCTATACAAAACATTGCAATAATTTGTTCTCTACGCAGTACAAGTTTCTGTATAATTTTCTCCATGATATAAACTATATAGAAAACTTTGTGTGCCTTCTGATACATGAAAGCATCCCATAATCCCATAATGGCCCCCCAAAAGTTTTATTCTATCTCTCATGAGTTCAGGCTTAAAGAATTCTTTAACATTTAACTCGGCTTCTTATTTTGTTTTTCTAAATCTTAGGTTATCCTTACTAAATGGGTAAAAATTTGCCTTCCATGACTGTTATGAGTCAATGACTGTATGAGTTATGTGGCTAAAAACAAACACAAATGGAACTAGGGGTGTAGCTCAGTGGTAGAGCACCTGCCTTGCACGCTCAAGGCCCTGAGTTTGATCTTCAACACTGAAAAACTGAACAAATGAACACATAAACAAAACAAACAAATGACTGAAGAAAGAGTTATCTTCAAAAAAACTAATCAATATAAAATATATTTAAGCTAGAGGCTAGTGATGTAGTTCAGTGATAGAGAACTTGCCTAGAATAGGCAAGGCCCTAGGTTCAATAACCAGTACTATATATATATTATATATTAAGTACATACAAAAGCTAGTTCAATTATTGCCTTTGCAAAGGGCTATTAAATTAAAAATCATTTTCAGTAATAAGCCCATAAATAGATATGATTTTACACTGTCTTCTGCTGGCATTCTCTAGGTCATAGTGAACTTTTATTTTCAAATTTTATAGCAAATAAATAATATAGTACATGAATAATATATTACTAATATACAATCAATATATTATTAATACAATAATATAACAATAATATAATGCACAGGTAATATAGTGCATAAATAATAATAAAATCTTTCAAAATGAAATTGTATAGTGATAGGGAAGAATGTGACTACCACAGGACATATTACTTAGGCCTTGTATCCCTTTTAGCATCACCAATGTTCCAGTGCCAAGATATGATGGCACGGTATTAAAGAACATGAACCCACAGATGAACTGTTTAGGTTTGAATACTGATACCACTGAACAGCTATTAATTTGGTTAATTCCTCAGTCTCTCTTATACTTAAGTTTCCTCTCCTCAAAACGTAGACAGTAATGATAAATTTGTTGGGAATCTTACATGTAAGTGACATACAGTTAAGTGGTCAGTAAGTACTGACTAATGATGACTACTACTAGCCCAACATCAGGCATATAAACTATCTGCCATTGTTCTATTTCATAGGATTCTCTCATTTCTCTGTTCAATTACACATCGACTCCTTCATTCCAATAATGAAAAACTGTTTTAACAAAATGACAGTTTGCTATGTTAAAAAAAAAAAGTCAAATCCTGTTTATCATGTTAATATATAAAAGATAATCTAGTTATGTTTTTGGAAGTCTATTCTGTGAAAATACTAATAATTTAGACTTTAAATTGGATTCAGTGTTTAATTTTCAGTAATAGCCATTGTATTTTCTCCACCCAAATTTTTATCTATTTTATACTTAAAATGGATACTAAATATGTGCTAAAATATAATCCCATTGTCTGTTAACTGATATTATATAATTAATAAAATTATGAGACAAGGCAAAAATAACAAAAACTTATTATTCTAGGGAAAGCACACGTTATCAGTTGTGCTACAAAACCATGGGCATGTTTTACAATCTTTCTAAATTCCTTATCCAAGAAACAGACATGACAAATAATCTGTTTCACAAATATAGTATCATGAAACTTAAATTCATATTAGGTTTTCTTATATTAACATCTCACCAATTTCTAAGCTCAGAATGCCTGAGACATAGCAGGAAATCAATAATAAATGATGGTATACTATGCATGTCTTTTGGGATAGGAAAAGGTAATTCAATGATATTAAGTAGAGAAAAACTAAAAAATTAAATTTAAGAATATATTAGGATATGTTTAAAATGTATTTAAATACACTATACTGAAATAAGATATAAATCAAGTGGCTGTCTTTACATCACATTTTAGTCCCCCCCCCTTTTTTTGGAACAGGGTCTTGCCTGTAGCTCAGGTTGGCCTCAAACTTGTGGTGATCCTCCTGCCTTAGTTCACCAAGTGCTGGGATTAAAGTCATGTGTCACCTCGCCTAGCCTCATTTTATTCTTTTCTGATGCTCCATATCGCTCATAATAAAGCCTATGGCCCTGATCATGGCCTATTAACCACATGCACAGACTAGTTTCCCCCCCCTTTACCTTCTTTTCCTATACATTTTTTTCTTTATGTACTCTTCCCAGCTACCTCAGTCTTTGCACTCACCATGCCCCCTCTCTAGCCAGAGTTTTCCTCAGATTCTCTCCTGGTGTTTGCCCTTACTTCACAAGGCCATAACTACCTTAACTAAAACAACTTCCGCTTACTTTGCTTTCTTTTCATGCTTTGTCCTAATCATTTCTTGATGTTATAATTAAGGTTTGTTTGTTGGCCATTACCACATGAAACTATAGCTAGAGAAACTGATACAGGAAATCAAAATGAAACTTTTAAAGGCTTTTAAAAAATAAACTCCAGCCTGGGGTGGTGGGGCATGCCTATCATTCTAGTACTTGGGAGGCTAAGGCAGGAGGATTGCCACAAGTTCAAGGTCAGCCTGGGCTATATAGTGAGTTCAAGGTTGCCTTGAATTACATAGTGAGAGCTTTTCTCAAACAACAACAACACAAAAACCCACAAAGAATAAACTCTCAACTTTTAAAAATAATTTACACTAATAAAAGCCAAGGGGTGAGCTGCAAATGGTGAAATTATAACACCCACACTGAAAGACTGATGGGGATAGGGTCATATAGAAGTTGGCAGTGATATCAAGACAGTTTCACTGCTGCATGTATATGTATGACACATTTGGTTCCTTAATTCATGTAACAGAAAGAGAAAATGAGGGATGTATCCACATTATGCATCCATAAGGTTAAACAACCCCATTCTCTGTTAGATTTCTTTTTTGAATTGTGTTAATTAAATTTGGGAAACATTATTTCTATCGAACACATTTAATGAGGACAATATTAATGAAATGCTTCCTACACAAAAGGCTAAATAATTTTCCCAAAGCCAAAGAGCTAGTGAGTAGCAAATAAAGACCATTGTGCTAGTATTTCAAATTCCAAAGACAAGTTTTCTGAAATGTCATGGTTCCATTCATATTTTTGCCTTATTCTTCCAATTGGGATATATAATATTTAGAGCTCTTACACTCAGAAGCTAGAAGAATCTGACTTTTGAATTAGTGTCTTGGATTCATTGTTTTGTTTTGTTAACTAAAGCTATATGAAGCTTGTGGATTAAAAAATAAATTTTTAAACAAAAAAATTTTAACATATTTTTCTTAATAAACCAAACCTCCTGGTGTCTTTTTCCTAATTTACAAATAGGACAAATGCTCAATTTCTCAATTTTTCTTACAGAAACAATGTTATTAAAAGCACCCAGCCTTTCAGTCTACCCTTCTTAAAAGTCTAGCTCATCAAGTAGATGAATGACAACATTAACTTCACAGGCATGTCTTGTGATTAGGGAACAGGCAGCACGGGAGAAAATAATACTCTCTCCGTTCTATACATTCTGTACAAGAAGCATGTATTAGGCAAAACACTGAAACTGCCCAAATTACCCCCTTCTCCTTTACCACATCTTTCTCTGCGGTAAACCTGTTCTCCAGATTCTGCACACTGCTCTAAGATTCCATTCAGGACTCTGCTCAGTCTCTCTTACTCCCAACAGTCCTACAAGTTGAGCTTCAAAATTCTCCACTTCCACCAACTGGTAATCAAACTCTCATTTTGAGTATAGCTTGTACCAACTCATAGTTTTGGAAATGAAATGTAATTCAGAGGTTCCTAGTCTCTAAAGCATAGATTTTTAAAGATATTTGTTCTTCAATTTTCACCAATGTTGGTAGAGTTTGGGAGTCAGAAAAATTCTTTTTGTATATAAATCATCTGTGGTTTGAAGAATTATATAGATATAAATCAATCTTTGCCTTTCATTTCCCAGACCATAAATTGTGTGCATGTATACGGAAATACATGTTTTAATTTTACATGAAAGAACCCTAGGAAACACTTATCTTTAACATCTTAAACCTTTTAAAAATGTCTTGAAGCTACAAAAAAATTTGTAAAATTTTCCTATGTGGAGTGAAATTTTTTAGCTAGCTTTAAAAAATGATGAAAGTTTTGACATTTGATAAATTGTATTATTCACAAATCAGTATGTATTAATCTTTTTCATGTGAAATCAGAAATACACTAGGATACTACTATTTCCTGATGAGAGTATCAAATTGCAGAGTTATTAAAGACTGCTTAGTGAACCCAAACAGAAATTCACAAATATTACATTTAAAAAATATAACCAATTTTGAAATACATTTGAAAAGAAACTCAAGAAAGTGAAAAAATATTAAATCTCTAACATGATTTTCAGCCTCACCAGGAATATAATTCTCCAACTATGTTAGTTGGTATATATAAATTATTTAGAAAAATAAAAGCAGAAAAAATGGGAACAGATGACTAAGTCACAGTATAATGAGAACTAATAATAAAACTTAAAAAAAATAATACTGGGGATCAAACACAGGGCCTTTACACTGAACTCTGTCTACCCTCCTGCACCCCCCTCCTGCCTTTTAAATTTTTATTCCAAGACAAGATCTTGTCACATTGCTAAACTGCAACAGCTTAAACCGGCAATCCTCCTGCCTCAGCCTCTCATAGAGCTGGGATCAGAGTTGTGTACCACTGTACCTGGCTAAAACCTTTTTGTGTTTAAAATTCATTTAGTGAACTTTATGCACTGCCCTTGACTCTACAAAAGCTTAGAAGAGTTTCCAAATATTTTTCTATCTTAAATCAATTCATCACTTAGAATGAATGACTCATATAATACTAACAGTATGTGACTAGAAGCTCACCAGGGAATACACAAATGAATGTATATAATACACACATGTGCATATACATGCTCAGGTAAACACACTGAGGAAGGCTTAATGCCTCAAATTTTAGTTGTGTTTTCCAGGTGAACATAGATATGTAGTACAAATAAATGAATGATAGAACATAACTATCCTTTATCAACAGATTTAGGAAAGGTGAGGACAACAGAATCAAAACAAAACAAACAAACCAGGTAACTGGTAGCATTCAGGTGTCAAAAATTCTCTAATTAAGTAGTGGTTTGACAATTTGAATATCCTGTACCTGCTTGACACCATGACTGAGTAAGCAACCTCAAATGAAAATTAATGCAGCACATAGTATCATCGTGGTTGTAAGTAACAATTTGATTCTGTTCAGAAAGCGAAAACACGAAGACTCAAAAATCACCAGACCTCCCAAAACCCTGCATATAATTTTATTCATTTCAGAAATAGTAGTTTGTACTACTTTTAAAAAAGGGTTCTGAGGATTCTCTCATAGTGTCTTGATTACTGTCATCTGATTGTAACACAACTACAGCCAACCCAGCAGCCACATCAGTTTCTCTTCAGGGGAAGGATCTTAATCACAAATCAACAAAACAATGAATTCAAACTTGTTAAAACAGTGAGTAGATGCTGGCTTCCAGTCCGATTTTTACATCTTTCAAAAGGTCAGTACACCCACTCAGAACACAACAGTTATCTTTCAAAATGCTTCTTGTTTTCTAGGATTGAGAGATAACATGTAATCACTTAAAGTGAATTTTAATAATAACTAAAATGTTCATTACTTTTGAAATGATGACCTACTAAAATAAAGATAGCTTAGTCTTCCTCTGTGGCCAAAGTCACAAACCTCTTTAAGTCTTTCCTGAACATTTAAAATAGCTTCTTAGATCTAAAAGACTCATGAACATATTTATTACTGCTTTCTGCATCTGTCTTAATTTACTATAGTAACATTACATGTTTGCCTGAAAAAATGAAAACTTTTTCTTTTGCTAAAAGAGCAACTAATGCAAATGGAGCTTAGATAGAAACATTACCAAAAAAATAAGATACCAACACAATTAAATGGATTTAGCAGTTAAAATGAATTTTAACTATTTATATCTGCTCACACTGTTATGGTAAAAACCCAGCATTTATATCCTTTATAATAAAAATTTATTCTGCACTTTAATACAAAGACTAGGTTGCATAAACAGAGGATTTAAAGCTGTAGCAGAGTAGCTGAATGAAAGGAAAATGGCAATCTTTCTGGCTCCAGTAGATGCCATTCCCTATCACACAGTGTTTCCCACTCATAAATACATGACAAATACTTCCTCAATCATTTTTTACGAGCAGGGATGCACAGGGGGTAGTCAATGGCTAGCTTGAGGGAAAATAGGAACAGCAGGCGGCAGAAACTGTACAGAAAATGGCTATGTGGTAAATTCTCTTCTGGAACATCACTCAGTTACCCAGTCTTTGATCTTTCAGCTACAATTACACTAACTTCCACAAGAACTGGATCCCCCCAACACACATACCCCAACCTCAAACCAGATCATTAGTTATACATAAAACCTACTAAAACTTGGTTTTGTAAATGGGATCATTCATACCTCTACAATGTTATAAATTAAAATTTGTTACTTACACAAGAGCTTAGTTTCAATTGGTTATAACCATATCATCATCACAACTGGTCTCACAAAAAACATGGGATGTCTGGCGACAGCTAAATCACAGACTGGCGTCTCCTAAGCAGTCTGTCTACCATTAGGGTCTGGGAAATGGTATTTACTATACAATTAGAGCCAGGGAGTTCTACCTGTAATCATCCAAATACAGGTGTGAGAATCCCCTTTGGGCAAGGAAACTGACTCATCCCTTTTCATGTAAAACTTTGATGTCTGTATTGTTTCACTCCGCCTCAGGAAACCTTACCGTTCATACTATCCATGAGAAGATTTATTAACTGAGGTCAAATAATAAATTTAAAAATTCCTTCCTAAAGGTAACAGTTTTTAACGCATTAATCATCAATTTTACAAGAATCTGAAGCAAGACAGAACTGATTATTTTAAAGTTAATTACCTGCTGCAGGACATTGGCCAGTCTGAACCACTTTTTTATGTTAAATTTATACTCTCTAGAACACTATCAATAAAGAGGTTAAATTCAGCTTCCTATCGGGAACAGAAAATGTATTATAGTAATATCAACAGGGCATTTTTAGTTGCAGTAATTTCACAGAATTTATTCTAATGATTTATTGGAGTTAACCATCTGACATTAATTATTGTTTTGGCTTCTAGTCTATGAATGTTTATTTTTCAGTTTAAAGCCTTCTCACTCTTTGATATCATATGGAAATGAGAATTTTTAATGGAAAATTGAAACCATGTGCATCTAAGTACTTAATGAAGTACAGGGAGAAACCCACAATATATTTTAGGAGAATTCAGATATTTTACTTTGGATAGTTTTGATTTGTTTCTATGACTCAATAGTAAAAAACGCTGAGAGGCCAGAAAGGCAAGTCAAAATGAGCACTATGCAAAATGTGTTCATGCCCACATGTAAGTATGACTTGGGGGAATTTTTAAGGAACAAAAAATAAATCCTGTACATTTAGTTTCCATGTCAAAAGTGACAAACAGATCATAGTTTAAATTATGCTGGTACATTTTAAAGTATTTTAAAAGTATCTGAAACATCCCTCCAGCTTTTTTTTTTTTTTTAAACATTCTATCTGGATTTTAAAATTTACGTCCAGCTTAAAACCCAAGTGTCTATTTTAAAGTCACTTACACAGAAATGTCTACCTTAGGGTATTACTGATCCAAATACATGTATACTCACTTAACAACAGAAATAAAAATGCATAATAAACATTTGATAAGTACATATGTATGATTCAAAACTGCCTAACTTATTTTAAAAACTTCTCTTAATGTAAATCACTTAGGAAACTAATCTTTCAATGTAACATCAGGCAAAGCTTTCTCATCTATTTAAAAATTTTTCATAAGGTATTAAAATCAGTAAGTATATACACACACACACACATATACACATATATACATATATGTGTGTGTGTGTATACAAACATGTACCTGGGTATGTATGAAGAGAAAAAACTTACCACTTGTTTTTCTTTCTAATGTAGTCTTTTTCAGAAAGATTAACCAAGTAGACCATTGGTTTCGAAGTCAAAAATAAGTGTTTATTCAACACTTCAATCTAAGTAGGAGATAAAGAATTCCTTTTAAAAGTTGAATAAATAAGAGTAAATCACTAAGTAATCTGAAAGCACATTTTCTTTAAAACAAGTAGGTATTTTCACTTTTATAATTCTTGTTTCCAAAAGATTAGTTATGAAATATCAAGACTAAGGGATGGAAGAAAAAAAGTAAGCCTGGGAATGAGCCACTACTGGCAGAAATAAAAGGACATATACTGATAAGTATAAGTATAAAATAATGACAAATCTAATTTGTTCTCTATGAAGCCAAAGCAAAGCAGTAATAGCATGGTATTTATAGCTTACCTCTTTGTCATTCCAATCATGATAGAAGCGAACAGGTTTCTTTTGATCTATAACCCAGGATTTGACTTTGCACATTATGTCCTTTCATGATTGAAAAAAAGAGGTAAATTCAAAATGAATACCAAGCATTCAGATAATAAACATTAGAAGTTTTCAAATCCTCAATATAGAAGTAATTTTTAATGAAAGGGGAACTAAGCCACATAAATAATTATTTTCAGTATCTCATTAAAAAAATCAGTGAAACAGTATTGTGGCATTAAAATTTTAATATGTAAAATGAAGATATTAGCAAAAGCAATAACAGTTTGAAATATTTCAAGACAATCTGATCACATGTAAGGCAAATATAAGTTAATATTTCAACTTTACCTAATGATACCACATGCAAGATAAACATGCTATTAGGAAATGGGGAAGCATATACTAGAGACTAAATTATAATTTTTTTCCAAAAAGGAAAACCAAAATAGACAAAATTGAGTCTATTATTGATGAGCTACCCTCCAAATATTAAATCAACTGACCAAAGCTCTTTTTCTTCTGAATTAATTTTTTGCCAACACCTTCTCCCTGCCCGTTTCTCCCACAGCTCCCCCACCCAACCTGCCAAAGCCTCCATTACACAATGGCAAGAGCCCTGCACTGGTGACCTCCAACCAGCTGCATTCACTTTCAGAACATCTCTCTCTGCAGGAAATCTAAAGGCCTTTTAGTTAGCCAGCTAGTGTGCATTCAGAAGGAGTAACTGCAGGAAGAGCCCAATGTGCTTTGTTTCTCTGGCCTTTCTTCACAGAAAGATTAATCATCTGTGAAATGGAAACGGCAAACAGCAAGTGACACAAACTGAACCCTTCAAGCCTTTCCTCATCAGTTTTGTGGTTCTGAATCTAAAAGCTGCGTGTGGCAAGGTTCTCCTTACAGGCAGGTGTTAATAAAAGGCTCTCAGGTCTAAAGGTCAAACATAGCTCTTCCAGAAGAGGCGCATTTGAGAGTCATCTGGGACTTTTTGTTGTTGTTGTTGGGTTTTTTTGGGGTGTGTGTGTGTGTGTGTGTGTGTGTGTGTGTGTGTGAAAGATAACTTATGGATATACTTTAAATTTGGATTTCTCAAAATTTTAAACAAAATTATCACTAATAGGTTTCTTGAATTTTCATCAAATATATTTTATAATACCATTAGTCTCCTATAAATGTCTAATTGTATAAATTATTTCAATATTCAGTATACTTTCTTTCCAAATCTTGCCGTTAACCAACAGAAAAAAATAAGGAAAAAGCCCTATATCCTTAGATCTTGATTTGAAACCCTCCAGGAAAAGGACTCCCCACAGATTTTAACAAGGAAGGGGCAAGCCGAAAACTTTTAATGAAATCTAACATGTTCTGCTTAAGAATAATCACTTTTACTCTTCTATAACTGAATTTCACTCATAAATGTTTAAAAGTGGCTAATGTAACACCATTTCCTACAAGGAGAAGATCAAAGTGCTATATTACAAATGCATTATGATTAAAAAAGCCTTGTGCAGCCTTGCTATTAACTGTTCTTTAAACCCTAAAAGGCTTCCCATAGATCTCACTTGGCACTGCATATACAACCTTTGACAAGTAATGTAGACCATTTTTATTCATTGCCTAAAATTGTAGGCAATTATGTGCGTCACACTGGCCACCTGCAAATTCTGAATGCCTGCTCCAGTTGTCAGTGCAAAAAACTAATGTCGGAGGGGATTAATCTAGGGGGAGAGAGTCCTCTTTAATGGCTCCAGCAGGTGAAATGGCCCAGCTGGTTACTATGATGAGTGGCCAGAACAGCTTATGTAGAGACACGCAATAAGATTACACAAAAGAAGGAGAAAACAGTAGTACCATCTTATATTTGGTTCCTCTAGTTTTTTTTTTTCAGTTAAAGAAAATATGAAAGAAAGCCATTTCAAAATTAAATAAGGGAATTAAATTTTAATCACATAAAAAGTAAAAAATACTTCTGTAATTATAAACAATTTTATAAAACCAAAAGACTTCAGTAAAGGATCAGTACTGAAGGAATTTCAGTATTTCTCTTTCATTTTAAATTAACTAGATCACTTTTATACACAGAAATCTTATCACAAAAGCATTTTGGCATCAGCCCCACCCCCCATCAGTATATTATTACACATTAGGCACACTCCATTTTAAAAGAGGATTAAACAATATATTCTCAAACAATACAGTCCTTGAAGCACATTTAAATCTCTGTAGAAAAATTTACAAACTATTACACCTAGTTTTGAACAGCTGGAAGTAAAAAATTTTGTACCCAATGTTAATTATCCCTCCACAAAATTTAACAACCAAAAAAATCAACATCTAAGATTTACTAAAAGTTGTCAATTTACATAAAATAAGCCTTGTTATGGTTTGTATTCGGATGGCCCTCTCAAGCCTCATGCAATCATGGATGCAGCTAAATCTAGCATTTGTGATTGGTTTGTTGTCTAGCACTGAGATTGGTGATATGAGTGTTGTACCCACCCAGGGATAGAGCTGACATGCAGTGTAAGGACAGGAAGAAGGCGTGTCTTTGCTCTTTTGCTAGGTTAGCTCTTCCTGTTTTGCAGGGAGCATGAACAGCAGCTGCCATGCCAACCTGCCTTGGAACCAGCTGAGTATGGACTGAAACTTCCAATACTATAAGAAATAAACCTTCCCTTTCCTAATTTTGGGCATCAGGTATTTTGTCTCAACAACAGGAGAAAAGTAACCAAGACAAACCTGAAGTAGTTGGCCATTAGACAAGATTATCTTATGTAACTGGTTGGTATGTGGTACAGTTTCAGTGTGTTACTTTCTTATATAATGTAAAAATTTAATTTTATAGAAAAATTAAAAGATGTTATACTCTTTTTAAAAAGTGTAAACAGATGAAAGAAAACATTTGCACTTATTTGCACTTAATGCTTAATCAGCTAACTGAATTTTCTCCCTCCTGCTCAAATGTGTAAGTACATATATTAATTGTGATGATTAGAACAATAAAAAGGCTACAGTTAATTAAGCTTAACACCATATGAACATAATACTAATCTTTAATGCATTCAGAAGTTACACTGGGATTTCATATTTCTTTAACACTGAACTGTACTGTTCTGATAGCTTTAGCAATTTCCTCCTTTGAATTTTAAATTTTATTTATTATTTAGTTAATGGTATTGAACCCAGGGTCTTCACACTGAGCTACATGTCTGGCCCTTTTTTAATTTTTATTTTGAGATAGGGTCTTACTACGTCACTAAGTTGCACAGGCTAGGCTTAAATTTGGGATCTTGGTGCCTCAACCTCCCATAATACTTTGGTTATAGCATGCTCCAACAGGTTAGGCTTGAAAATGAACTCTTTATATGATTATGGAGCTACACAACAAAAATTCCTGGTCACTTTAATTTCTGGGTTTGACTGCAGTTATTGGAGCATATTAATCCAAGAGGTAACGAGATAATGCTTAATCCGGGCGGGGGGGGGACCACTTCTTGTCTATCACTTACCAGGTCTGTGACCTCTTGCACTGATAAAATGCAGGTTAAGGATATGCATTTGCTTATGGGTTGTGTAGATCAAAAGAGATAATGTATACAAACTATTTAGCACAGTAATTCTTAGCAATTCTGAGTCCTTAAAAACTAAATAGTTGCTATTGTTATTATTGTTGCAAGATTAAATGTCAATGATCTACAAACTTTGACAGTATTCTCTGGAGCATGTTGCTTTAAAGCACATATATATCTTTAATCTATATAATTGTTCTCTAGTTCTTTTTAAATTTCTGAGTTTCTAACAATATTTGCTTTCTTGGTTAAGTCTCAAATTAGGCTTCTAATCTTTGCATTCTACAAGAACTAGTTTTATGTTCAACAGCTGATCTTTTAACTGCAAAGAAACATAATCCAAACTCACTCAGCATCTTGCTCTTCTGCTTGATGCTTTTTAACCACAACTTCACATTTAAATTTAGAAATGCTCTACTTCCTTGATGTATTTTATTACAATTGTTGTCATCCTTAACAACAATTGTAATACATTCAGATTCAGAGTATGCACAATTTGACTAAATTCCCATAGCTGATTAATAGATAAGGTGCAAATTCAGGTCTAAGTGAATTGAAAGTTCATGTTCTTACTCCCTGACCTATCTGCGTTCCTTACTGTTTTTTTTTTTTTTTTTTTTGGTACCGGGGATCGAACTCATGACCTTGCGCTTGCCAGGCAGACGCTTAAGCCACTGAGCTAAATCCCCAGCCCTCTTACTGTGTTTTTAACTGTACCTTATTTAGCCTAGACATCCTCAAGGATGTTATTCAAAGTCCTATTCTCATTCAGATCATCAGGGAAATTTAATATTCTTATCTACTATATTGGTACAATATCTTTTTTATTTAAGGTAATAAGAACTGAAACCAGGGCCTTTGTACTATGCAATTCAGGCTGCTCTTGAGCTCTCGGAGAGGTTCCCACCTCAACCTCCTGAGTGCTGGTATATGGGTACAATATCTGTTCGTCAATTTATGTATCACAGAAATAGTAGTACTATATTTCTTGTTGCACATAATAACATAATAATCCAGTCAGTCACTTACTAGACTTTTCTTTTTCTTGTTTTCTGGTACTGGGAACCGCTGAGCTACATCCTCAGCATTACTAGACTTTTCTAGACTACTTACAGACTTCTTGAGATTAGAACTTCTTGAGATTAAAAATACTTGAGAAAAAAATCTGTGAATTATCCTACTAGATAGTAAAATAAACCATAAAACTAATTAGAATACTGTGACACTAGCATAAGGTGCTGTATAGATTAGATACAATCTAAAAAGCCATTAATTGGAGATCACTAACAAGTTATAGGACTTATAGATTATTTACATCCATGGAGACAAAATATTTCTAAATGTACATTTGTATAAGAAAATGTCCAAAAAATACTATGTGAAAATTCAGGTTCTGAACAATGGAATATAGTTAAGAATATGATGCATCAGACTGAGTTCAAATCTTGGTTGCACACTTATTTGGCTGGTTGTGTAACTTTGAGAAAGTTACTTAACCTAAGTTTCTATCAAATTAGGGTAATAAATCAAATTGAATATATGGTTACTGCCAGAATTAAATGAGAAAATACATATGAAACAACTGGTTCTAGGTGTACAGGAAGTAGTAGTAATACTTATGGTAGAATGCATAATGAGATTCCACTTGTGAGTTTGAAACACAAATATTTGAAATGTATAAACAGATATACTAAATAATAACTCGATAGAGATCACACCAAATTGTTATCAACAGGAATCTCTAGCTTAGATTCCAGAGTTTATCTTTTTTACAACTACCATGTTGTTTTTAACCAAAAATGTCATTTTTATGATAGGAAGAAAATAAAGGAGGAGGAGAATTTGACCCTCTTATTTTTAATCCTAAAATTTGAGGTTTAAATAGATAGACTTTGCCACTTATCAAGGTGATTGACTCTTACTCCATAACAATTATAACTTCCAAGTTTGACACTTTTCTCCAGCCAAACCCTCCATCCCAGTATCTGATGCTGATACTCAGATGAGCTGACTTATGCATTAGGTGGCATTGACACAGATAAGCAAAAATGCACTCTGATGAAAATAGTAAGAGTAGGATTTCTAGCTCAAAATACTCTTGCTAGAAGCCTACTAACACAGTTTCTTACAATTTCTCCAATTATCTTCTTTAAATACAACAAATTGAGGGGAAAAAATTAAACTAGGTTCATGAATGCCAGAGTACTGACCCTTGACTACCACCATTCTACACACTTCAGTGACTGTGCCCAGAGACAGACAGGCAGCACAAAATAGAACTAAGACAACTAGCAGTTAGTAATGATCCACGTAACAGTCAGTATGTGTGAGGGGGAGAAGGTATCTCACACGAATTAATACAATAGGTTGATCCTAGCAATAACTACAGAGGAATGTATACTGGTGGTCTGGGTTTCCAGTTATAAGATTCACTGAAACAGGTACGAAGAATACTTTTAACATAACAATGCCCCTAGTCTCTGTCTACAGTACTGAAAGAAATGGGTCCAATTTACTCCAGAGGTATAGATCTCAAAGAGGATCTGACCATTATTAATGAAAAGTCCTTACAATTCTTGAAAGAGTCAGAATGGATTTCATCATGTTCAAAGAAGGGTAGGGAATATAAATCTGATTTGAATAAAATGGCTACTGAATAAGGAGAGTCACAAAGAAGACATCTTTGAAAATCATATTTTAAAAATTCAGTGAATTATTTGTCATCATTGGTAGAATGTTAAAAGATACAACATCTATGAAAGGCGATAAGGAGAGAACATAGGGAAATTAGAAGAAGCTGGGTGAGATACCAAAAGAATTGACGAAATAAAAATTTTTGAGGTAATCAAAATCAAAAGGAAAATAAAAATCTAAATGGTATACATAACTGATGAGAAAGGGAAAGAAAGGGAGAGAGAGAATGAAATCCAAGAATAAGAAAGGCTCTAACAAGCAATGAAAAACTACAGAAAAACTGAAAACACAGAACACAATATGGAAACCAGTAACAAATGTTGGCAAGGCTCCGGGAGTGTGTGTGTGTGTGTGTGTGTGTGTGTGTGCACAGCACACACGCACTTCACTGTTGGTAGGAGTGTAAACTGATACCAACACTATGGAAATCAATTTGAAGAGTCCTTGAAAAACTAAAAATAAGAAATTTCATTTGATCCAGCTATTTCCCTTTTAGGCATTTTCCCCAAAGAGTAAAAAGATATTATATTATAGTGATACATGTATACCTATGTCTATACCAGCATAATTCATAATAGCTAAATCCTGCAAGCAGCCTATATATAAGTATCTATCTAAAGATGAGTTGATAAGGAAAATGTGTGTGTTTACATGCAATGGAGTACTACTCTGCCATAAAGAATGGTAAACATGAGTCATTTGTAGGAAAATGGATGCACCTTGAGACCAAAATGTTAAGTAAATCAGACAAACAAGTTTAAATACTACATAGTTTCTCTTATGTAAGATACTCAATGTATAAATATAGTACAAATTAAGAAAAGATAATAGAGAAAAAAAAAAGACAGTAAAAGAGAAAAAATTACTGTAACCCAGCATGGACAACGTATCTAAAAGTGTATGATGATCTTGTGTAACTGTCTTATGTGTTTAATTTGTTCTTTGCTCTTAGTCTGGCTGTTTGTATGTATGATAGTTAATTTTATAATGACATAAGATAAATAAATGAATCTGATGCTGCCCAAAAACGGAGAGTGTTGAGAGGGTGGGGGAAAAAGAATTGAGATGTATTACGTACATGTACCAATTCCCCACAATGAATGCAATCATTACATAGCAGACATGAATCAAAGTAAAAACTTTTAAGCACTGCATACAATTACCATGTTATGCAATCACCACTTCTATCTAGTTCAGTAGCGTTCCATCATTCTAAAATAAAACTACTCATTATGCAGTTTCTCCTCATCCACCCCATCTCTGTCCCTGGCAACCACCGACCTACAGTTCTGTCTCTGTGAATTTACCTATTCAGGGCATCCCACTTACTATATGTGAAGTTGTACAATATATGACCTTTCATGTCTACCTTTTTTAAACTCACGTAAGTATTCAAGGTTCACACACATTGTAGTTTCAGGACATCATTCCTTTTTATGGCGGACATATTAAAAAATAAAAACAACAACAAAATATATATATATACCACAATTTGTTTTCCATCCATTTCCTGACATTTAGGCCATCTCTTTCTGTTTTGTTTTTGAGACAGGGTGTTACTATACAGTTTAAGCTAGTCTTGAACTCACTACATAGCCCTGGCTGGCCTTGAACTCATGGCAATCCTGCTGCCTCAGTCTCCCAAGTGCCTAGCCATTTAGGCTATTTCTACCTGCTAGCTATTGTAAATATTACTGCCACAAGCATATATGTGCATATATTTGAGTATTATTTTTAATTCTTTGGGGTATTTATCTAGGAGGGGAACTGCTGATTCATATAGTAAATTTGTGATTCTCTTTTTGAGGAACTACCTCTTTTGTATTTTAAGAGGAGTATTTTGGCACCTTTAGTATATTATCCCTTCCTACCTCATAAGCTAGCATTCTCATGTATTTTAACTGATGGACATTATAATTGTAAGATTTCTTATTTTTGTTTTGTTTTTGCTTTGAAATAATTTCAAATATACAGAAATGAGTCAGGCATGTTAACACATGTCTATTATTCTAGCACTCTGGAGGGCTGAAGCAGGAGGGTCAGAAGTACAAGCCCAGCCAGGGCAACTTGGTGAGACTGTCTCAAGATAAAAAATTAGTAAGGGGCTGAGTATGTAGCTCAGGGCAAAGGCCTTAAGTTCAGTACCCACTGCTGCAAGGTGGTGATGGTGGGGAGCTGCAAGAATAACAGAGAATGTCTGCATACCCAGATTTGTTAGTGAGTAATTGTGCAATATTTGTTTTATTCTTTGTATCTATGTATGTTTATATGCACAAATGCATTTAAGCAAGAAAAATACAGGCATACTATTATACCATCATATATACACACTGACATAACTCAGTGATGGACTAGATATGAAAAATGATGAGAAGAAAAAAAGAGTTCAAGATAATTAGGGTGCTGGTTTGCATAATCTAACAAACAGTACTACGTGTCACTGAGTAAGAAACAATGAAGTGAATTAAGTAAAGGGAGGAAATACTCTTGAGTTTGGCTTTAGATGTGTTAACTTTGATATCTTTGAGAAATCCAACAGATGACAAGTCAGAAATTAAATATTTAGCTCAGAGGACAGATTAGGGCTAGAGATAAAAACTTGGGCTTTATCTACATTTAGATATTGATTGTAACTATAGAGAGGTGGTATCACATAAGGAGAGAATTCAGCACAAGAAGGGTGGAGCACATATAACTCTATAAAGTAAATATTTAACAGTAAAGACATAAGATGAGCTTACAAAAGCAAAAAAAAAAAAAAAAAGCAAGCATAGAGTTGCATAGAGAAGTAGAAAGAAAACCAGGAGATCATGGAACCCAATGGAAGAATATTTCAAAACTAACAGTGCCTACTGTTACTGATAAATCATGATGACTAAACATGCCCACTGGATTTAATAGTCTAAACATCACAGATGATCTAAGGAAACCCGTATAAGTATGATGGGCAGATATATCAGAGTACAGTGGACTAAATTATTATGAGGGGAAGAATGGCATGTTTAAGTATAAATAACTCAAGAGGTTTTTATGAAGGAAGCTAGAAAAACAGTGATAAATGAAGGGGAGGAGTAGAATAGAAAGTTTTTTGTTTTTTGAAGATAAAAAAAAGTCACCATGAAACTGCTGAAAATAATTTACTCAGAAGGAAAAGTCATTTCTGATCTAAAAGTTGAAAAGCTGAAACTTTTTCTGTGCTGACACGACTCCACAAGTAGAAAATTCCATACGTGACCTAATATAATCAGTAATAGTCAAAATGCAACTGCACTAAAAATGTTGTATAAATCATCTTCAGGCTGTATAAGTAACAAATGAATTTCATATTTAGGCTTGGATCCATCCTCCAAGATAGCTTGTTATTATGTTTATGTAAATATTCAAAAATCAGAAAAAAAAATCCCAAATCAGAAACACTTCTAGTCCCAAGCATTTCAGATAAGACATACTCAACCTTTACATAAAACAAAAGACTTCAAGGTGTATACTCTTTTAAAAGTTTTTTTGAGACATAGTCTCATAGGTAGTTTATCCTTCTTTATGGCAGAGTAGTATTCCATTGTTAAAAAAAAACACCCACATCCTCTTTTCCCATTCATCTGTTAATGGAAATTTAGGCTGTTTCCAAGATTTAGCTATTACAAGCTGTGCCACTATAAATACAGGTGTGCATGTATCGATGTGTTATGATGTTTTTTTAATTCTTTTGGGAAGATACCAAGAAGGGGAATAGCTGAGTCAAATGGAAACACTAGTTTTATAGTTTTTTGAAGAATCTCCACATTGATTTCCACAGTGGGTGTACAAGTCTGCATTCATACCAACAGTGGAGAAGGGTTTCTTTTTCCCCACAGCTCCGCCAGCATTTCTTGATAAATGACACTCTTTCTAGAGTGAGATGGAATTTCAGCATTAGTTTAATTTACAACTCTTGAATACCAGTGATGCTGAATACTTTTTCATATATTTATTTGCTGTTTTTACTTTCTATCTGAGAAGTGTCTATTCATTTCATATGCCCATTTCTGGATTGAGCCTTTAAATTGAGGAGTCTGGTTTTTTTTGAGTTCTTTATATATTTTAGATATTAGTGCTTGCCTGAAGACCAGAAAGCAAAACATTTTTCCCACTGTGTGAATTGTCTCTTTACTCTGCTCGTAATTTCTTTTGCTGTGCAAAAGTTGTTTAATAAAATGAGATACCATTACTGATTCTTTGTAATATTTCCCAAGAGACTGGGGACACACACACACACACACACACACACACACACACACACACACGTAAATATCACATTGCTTCTCCAGTGTGAGAAGCTGAAAACATACATAAGGATCAAAATGTATCACAGATACTGTGAAACAGAAATAAAATGTTCCAGTGGAAAGGGGAGTTCGGGACGGGGAAAAATGAGAAAAGGAAAAAAATGAAAACAAAGCTTTTGTAAATAAGGAGGGGAAGAGGGGTTGAAGGAAGGCTAGAAAGAAGAATCAAGATATATCATGTACAGGTACAAATTTCCTATGATGAATGTGATAATTATGTTTATCTGAAATGTATTAACAAAATTAATTCATTTTTTAAAAAAGGGTGAACTTTATAGTTTGTGCTGTGTTAAGTGAATAAAGCCATATAAAAGCAACAAGAGAACTATGTCTGATGATTTTGGTCATTTTGGAAGTAAGGAATGAATGGAATACGGGAACAAAAGTAAGAAGTTGTGGAGAGAAGGGATGTAATTACAGCAGAGAGTAGGAGGGCAAATAGGACAGCTGGACACAGCCAAGGGCATATGAGAGGTTGATAATAATGAATTTATGAGGCTACTAACATGTCCATATTTTTGTTTTAATCTTTTCCATCAGGGTTTGGTTGGCTATAGAAAAAGAGAACGTGAACACACAAGGGACTGAGAAAGGTTCCTAAGGTATATACACCAGAACATCAGTTCTTACATGAGCTCATTCCCTTCCTTCCAGGGTATATGTAAATTGTTAATACTAAAGTAGTCTGATCTCACATCTAACAGTACTGAGACCCTTGCTCCAAACAAAATGTATTCTGTATTATCCTAGAAGTCTAGAACATCTTTGTATTTCTTAACTGTCTTCAGATAAATAACAGGGAACACTGAGGACTTAAAATGACCAAGTCTGATACCACTTTACACAGTACACTAAACGTACTGTCCAACATGGTGCTTGGCTCCCTGTCCTTTCCCAGAGGAATGTGACTTGGTCTGCAGTTTTTGCTGAGGGAATGGCCTACCCACGATAGTCACCTAGCCAGAATTAGTGGGCTCTTGACTCTGGTCTCTAGCAAAAGCTCAGCCAAAATGGGAATTAACTGAGGCAGTTTGATACTTGCTCTTGGAAACAATGAATTAGGAAGTATCAAGACAATACATTTGGAGTCTTAAGAAAGAATATAATAAAAGAATACAGGACAGAATAAACTATATGAAGTTATAAATAAACTAATTTTAAGTAAGCAGAAATTATCTGTTTTCTTTATAGGAGAGAATTTTTCTTGTCTGTGTCCTATACTCGACTATTTTTAAGATTACGATACACAGTGTATTAACTATTGTCATCCTCTTTTTATTTTGTTATGAAATTTTTTCTCAGAAAATAAAATACATATAAAGCAAGAGATAAACTCCAGAGGGAACAGAAATAAAAGTAAATAGAATTCTACTGAAGTAGAAAAAGTGAATATCCAGGTTGTATGAATGGCAGACCATTTAACAGAAGGTACACAGATAGCCAAGGTGAGTTCTCAGGTGTGGTCTTGGTTGACTTTATAATACAACTCTGAAAGGCCTGGCTACAGCCCTGCACAAATTCCTGCTCTTGAATATTTTTGGAATTCCATTTCCTGTATTACCTTGTATTTAAAAACAAAACCTGAAAACTCTCTATTTTTGGAAACAACTTCACCTGAACCTCTGCCCTTTACCACAAAAGCCCCAATTAAAAAATACAATATAACTTCTGGGATTAAATGGCTTAGAAAGTTTTCATCTCTAGTAGTTCTTACCTATATGTTCCCATACTACATTACCAAGTAAGATTTCAATTTTTTCCTTCAATTTTTAAAAGAAAAATGATTATTGGCTTAAAATAATGATTATAAATTAAGATGGCAAAATAGTGTTAAGATGACCATTACATTAATTCTGGTCAATTATACTCTTATTTCTTCTCATTTCAGATCAACAAAAAAAGAAACACTTCACTTTGAGCCTTTCACTGCTGCTTAACAGCATCACTGTCAAAACCTCTCATTGATGCTTATTATAATTTACTATGATAATTATTTCTTCTATAGCCATAAAGTAGTCCAACATACCATATTTTAACACCCATAGTAGTACTGCTACATCAAATTAAGCAACTCGTCACTCATTTTGAAAATTCCATGACCTGTTTCCTAAAAAAAGATCAGTTAAACCCCAAATTAAATTAAGCACAAATGAACCTAAACTAAAGAAGTAGGCACAAAAATAAGGAGAAAGAGATTAGAGAATAATGAAGAGATAAAATATAGACTATGATGTAGACGGTAAAAGTAGGAACAAGTTAAACAAATAGGTTTGGTTCAAATGATCTAACACCACTAACTAGATGCTATGAGGGCACAGAAAGATGAATGGATGTAGTTCAAGCCTCAATAAATAGTCGTATCCGATTCCTTCAGAAATGATCTTTTTTGAGTGACATTGGAATATTCCTAGAAGGAGGCATAAGAGTCTGAAGAGGAGAAAGGAAAAATGTGAAGAACAGTGGAGGGAGAATTATATTTTTATAGTATACTCTTGTGTCATACAAATTTGATAGGATAAATATTTTTAACTTTTTAGTTGTGTAAAAACCAACATTAAAACTTTTTAAATAACAACAAGAAATCTACTAATACCTATATATTATTGAGGACCATGATTCACTCAGAGATATTTTCACAGAAAGGTAAGACTCATTTATAATTCTGGTGGCATTCTTTAGTTAATTAGATAACTATTAGTCCTAAGGGTATTTTCTAAGTATGATGCTTTCCAAGTAATAGGTTGATACAAAGTAAGGTTTTCCTTAAAGCTTTCCAATTTATTTTTCCTTTTCTCCCCATCCCCACCACAATCTAGGGATTACATCTAGGGCTTTGCAGATGGCTAGGCAACTGCTCAAATATCATTTTCCAGATTTTTTTCTCAAAAAAGTACACACACTTAAACAGATTTAAAATTAAACTTCATCTTGATACCCTGATGTTATCAGCTAAATTGCAACACCCAAAAGATATGCTGAAGTCCTATCCCATGGTACTCAAGAGTGTGGCCTTATTTGGGAACTAGAGTAGATGAGATCATACTAGAGTAGGATGAGTCCTTAATCCAGTATGAACAGTGCCCTTATAGGAGGAGGATATCTGAGCAGATACACAGAGGAAAGGCAGCCATTTGAAGACTAAGGCAGAGGCTGGAGCTATATTGCCATGAGGCAAGCATGCTTAGGCCATCAAAAGGCTAGAAAGTCAAGAGGATTCTGTCTCTAGAAAGTTCAGAGGGCCTTGTTAACATCTTCATGTCAGACTCCTAATACTGAGAAAGAACAGTTTCTAAAATTTTTAAAAACTCTCCAGTGTTGGTATTTGTTACGGGAGTCCCAGGAAACAGATACACTCAGCTGATACATAAGGAAATGTTTATCCCATTCTTGCTTTCTTTATAATATATCCTCATTCTTTTTTCTCTAATTCTTTTCCCTCCCTAAACCCCTCTTCCCATCCTTATTTACAAAAGCTTTGTTTCCATAATTCTCCTGCTATGCTTTTTTTTTTGGTACCAAGGTTCGAACTCACGACCTCGCGCCTGCCAGGGGCAGGCGCTTAAGCCACTAAGCTAAATCTCCAGCCCTCTATGCTTTTTTTTTGAAACACACACCCCATTCTCCTTCCCACTTGAAAAGTTTTCTTCCTATTTCCCAGTATCTATTATACACCGTGGTTTTTATTTACTCTTTCAGTTTCTCACACCAGGGGAAAAATGTGTTATTTAAACATATGTGTCCATTGATTTCACTTAAGAGTATGATCTCAATGTGCATCTATTTACCTAGAAATGTCTCAAGCTTATCCTTCTTTATGGTAGAATAGTACTCCATTAGAAAAAAACCCCACACTATTTTTAAGCATTCATCCGTTGATAGGCATTTGGGCTGTTTCTAAGATTTAGCTATTACAAACTGTGCCACTACAAACATGGTTGTGCATATTCTGCTGTGGTTTGATGCTTTTAACTCTGGAAGATACTAGAAGGATAAAAAATAGCTGGGTCGAATGCAAATTCTAATTTTAGTTCTTGAGGAATCTCCACACTGATTTCCACAGTGGGTGCACCAATCTACACTCCTCTATCAACAGTGGAGAATGATTCCTTTTTCCCCACAGCTCTGCCAACATACATTGTTGCTTGATTTCTTGGTAACTGTCATTCTTTCTAGAGTGAGATGGAATTTCAGCGTTAATTTGCAACTTCTAAATACCAGTGATGCTGAATATTTTTCATGTATTTATTTGCTGTTTCTTCTACTTCTTGTTTAAAAGTGTTTATTCATTTCAGATACCAATTTTTAGATTGGGCTTTAGGTATGGAGTCCTAATTTTTTTTTGAGTCTTTATATATTCTAGATTTAGTCTTTTGCTGAGGGCCAGAAGGCAAAAAGTTCTGTCTTTACTCTGGTGGTAGTTTCTTTTGTTGTACAAAAGCTTTTTAGTAAGATGAGATCCCAGATGTTGATTCCTTCTGACAGTTCCTATGCAGCCAAGGTTTTGTTCAAGTCTTTGCCTACACCAATGTCTTCAAGAGTTCTACCTATTCTATCTTCCACTAGATTTTTTTGTTTTAATATTTAGATCTTTGATTCATTTAAATATTAGTTTAGTGCAAGGTGAAAGATAAGATCTAATTTTAATCTTGTCAGTTTTTCCAGTACCATTTATTAAAGAGGCTATCTTTCTTTCAGTGAATGTGTCTGGTCCCTTTGTCAAAGATAAGGTGGCTGAGTGTGTCTAGAGTTGTCTCTGCATCTTCTAATCTGTTCTATTAATCCCCGGGTCTGTTTTTTGGCCAGTACTATGCTGTTTCTATCATAATAGCTTTGTAGAATAATCTCAAAGTCAGGGATTGTGATGCCTCCATCTTGCCTTTGTTGCCCAGAACTGCCTTTGCTATTCTATGTCTTTTCTGGTTCCAAATGAATTTTAAGACTATTTAATTTTGTGAGATCTGTTATTGGAATTTTGATTGGAATTGTACTAAATCTGTATAACAGTTTTGGAAGTATGGCCGTTTTCACTATATTGGCTCTTCCTAACCAAGAGCAAGGGATGTCTTCACATTCTGTTTTGTTTTGTTTTTACTTGGAAAAAAGATGCTGCCCCCCCTCCTGCTTTGGTACCAGGAATCAAAACTCATGACCTCACGCTTGCAAGCAGGCACAGTGTCACTGAGCTATATTCCCAGCTGTTATCTATATTTGAGTCTTCTATATTTAAAAACTCAGCATTTAAAATCAAATAATATTGCTTACATTACAGTAAATAACTCTATATATAAAAGGTAAACTTTTTAATTACACAGTGACCGTAAAGACTTTATCATGAATGGGTAATAGATTTTATTAAAACCTTTTTCTGCATTTACTTATCATATGGGTTTTGTCCTTGGCTCTGTAAATATGGTGTATTACATTTATTGATTTGTGTATGTTGAACCACCCCTGCATCCCTGGGATGAATCCTACTTGGTCATGCTATATAATCTTGATTTTCTGAATTCCATTTATCAGTATCTTATTGAGGATTTTTGCATCTATGTTCAGTAGGGAGACTAGACTGCAGTTCTTTCTTAGTTGGGTCCTTCTCTGTTTTTTGGTATCAGGGTGATGATTGCTTCCAGGAATCAATTTTGGAGTACTACTTCCCTTTCAATTTCATTAAAGAATTTGAAAAGTAGTGGTATTAGGTCTTGCCTAAATTTCTTGTAGAAGCCAGTGGTGAACTCGTCAGGGTCTGGGCTTTTCTTTGTTGGCAGGTACATCTTCAATTTCACTGACTGACATTAGTTTACTTAGAATTTTTATAACATCTTGATTCAGCTTTGGTAATTCATACGTATCCAGGAATCTGTCCAATTCTTCTGCACTTTCCATCTTATTAGAATATAAGTTCTTGAGGTAGGTATATATGATTTTCTGGGTTGCTTCAGGATGCACTGTGATTTCATCTTTTTTACTCCTAACTGTATTAATCTGAGTCTTTCCTTATTTTGGATAAGGTTGGCTAAGGGTTTGTCAATTTTATTTAATCTTTCAAAGAACTGACTTGATTCACTGATTCTTCAAAAGTTTGTTTCAGTTCTGATATTTCTTTGTTGATTTTTGTCTAGCTGATCTATCTGTGACAATGAGGTATTGAGGTCCCCCATTACAAGTGTTGTAGTGCTTATTTGATTTTTCATGTCCATTAATATTCATTTTATGTAGTTGGACTCACTGGTCTTTGGTGCTAATATATTTATATATACTTCCACTGCTACCATTTCAGAGAGTATAGGTGTGTGGCTTTTGAATTATTATCTCTTTGTCTTTGATTATCCCCTTAACAAGGATATATAGTGATCTTCGTTGTCTGTCCTGATCAGTCCAGGCTTGAAATTCACTTTGTTGGCAAACAGAATAGGCACCCCTGCTATTTTTTGTATTCCTGTCATATGGAGTATTGTTTTCCATTCTTTGACTTTCAGTCTATAAATTTATTGAGTTAAACATGCTTCTTCCTTGCAGCATATCACTGGATCCTGTTTCTTGATCTGTTCTGCCAATCTTTTTCCTTTGGATTAGGGAATTGAGACCATTTACACTGATGGTTACAATGTTACGCATTGTCTTATACTTGCCAGATACTTTTCCTGTTGTTAGCTCCCTTTCTTCTCCCTCTGTTTATTTGGTTGCCTTGCTTGCTTGATTCATATTGGGGCTTATAGAATTGTAGTCTTCATTACGTTCTTCTATAATGTCCTTCAAACAGTTTTGAGTGCTAGTTTGGTGGTCATGAAATTTCTTCAGTTGTTCTTTGTCAACTTATGGAAGTATTTTATTTCCCTATCAATTTTGAAAGATAGTTTACCGTGGTATATCAATCTAGGTTGGGGGCAATTTTCTTGTAGGGCTTAAAATACTACATGTCAAGTTCTCCTTGACATGCAGGTTTGTGTTGAGAAGTCTGCTGTGATTCTGATGGGCTTTCTTTATAACTGCTTCTTTTCTCTAACAGCTTTTAATAGTCTGTTCTTGTGCTAAATTTATGGAATCTTGACTATTATGTGCCTTGGTGTGGATTTTCTTTTTTTGAATCATGGCTGGTTAGAGTTCTATATGCTTCACTAATCTGTAAATCAAATTCTATTTCCATACTTGGGAAGTTTTCTGCCATTATTTCTGTAAACAGGTTTTTTAATGTCGTTTGCACTACCTCCCTCCCTGGTTTTTCATTGACTCTGATCAATCTTGTGATGTTCTTTGTATCATCTAGCAGCTATTGGACAGACATTTTTGCAGTCCCTTCCTATTTGTAAGAGATCTGTCTTTTCATGATCCATAACTGCAAACCTGTGTTGTAGAGCTGATATTCTGTCTTTACATTGGTTCATTCTGCTGCATATACTTTCAGTACAATTTTTAATCTCTCAGATATCTGTTCAAATCTGTTTCATGGATTCTATTTCTTTCCTATGTTTGGCATTCATGGTTTCCATCATTTTCTTAAGCTTCTTGTCTTGGAAAATTTAAAAGGGTTAACAGGAAAAACAGAGATATAAAACAGGTCAAAGGACAAAGGAAGATTATACAAAGGAAGATTATGAAATGTCTATACACTAGAGGCCCAAAGAATCTGGCTGAGGGCCTGGGTCCCACAGCAGGCTTTGGGAAACTAGTGGAAGGAAGGAAGGAAGGAAGGGGAAAGGAAGAAACAGAAACAAGAGAACAAGAAAACTAGGTATAATGCTCACACTCATATAAAAATAAGAATAAAAAATTTTAAAAAAGCAAAGAAAAAAGTTCATTTCAGGGCATACCTCTGCTTGTCACTGGTAGATAAAGGGGATAGAGTGTAGATCTGTGTTGGCTGATCCCAGCAAGCCTGCAGTAGACTCATGGTGGTGTGGTGGATAATCCCAGCAACCCTACATTTATAAGTCCACTGAAGTTCAGGCTGATTCTGGTTTTTAGTTGTAAGGCTGGAATTCAAGTTTAGCCCGCAACACTCCAAGCGCTTCTTGCCAACCTGAACTCAGCTCCCTGACCCTTTGGTGTCTCCCAAAGCTTCACTTCACCCTGACACTGGGAGCCACAAGATGGGCCACCTCATTGCTGTCTGAGTCCTGGGTTCAGCTGGCCACTTTCAAAAATGGCAACCAGCCAGTCAGCCTGTCCTGGGGAATCTGAACCAGCCACTGCAGCCTGCAATGTCTTTCTGCCCCATTACAGTGGTGCATTCCTCTGTGAAGAACTCTGGAGTCACTCGTAGATGCCATGTCTCAGTAGGTTTGAGCTGCCTCTTTCAAGCCACAGCATGATTCAGGGAGAAAGTGCCATTTGTCACTTTCTCTTTTTGTGTTGAGGTCCCTCTCTTTGCTTTCCTCTTGGGCTTCAATTCTTGTCTAGAATCCTTGCTGGATCTTGGGAAACCACTTCTTTCCTCTTTCAGCTACATTCCAGCAGCTGTACTTCAAATCTCAGAGAAGCTGATTTGCTGCTGCTCACCTCTCTGCCATCTTTCCAGAAGTCTCCTCAGTTTTACTTCAGACAGTAGATTGACTATAAAAAGTATCTCCTATGTTACAATGTATCACCCTCATCCTTGAGTTTTTCTTGTTTATTTACATAAAAATACAAATGGCATCTAAATCTAGAAATGAAAACTTCAGTGACAGAGGTGTGAATGTTGAACTCTGAAAGACTACCCAGAAAATTTAAAAGAGACATTTAATATCAACAATATTAAAGAATAATCAGGTAAATGACTTGTGAAAAAAATGACCTTCTTTGTCATATCTTTTTTTTTTTTTGTATCAGGAATTGAACTCAGGACCTCACACTTGCCAGGCAGGTGCTGTGCCACTGAGCTATATCCTTGGCCCTGTAATACCTTTAAAATGGCTTTCAAAGTTTTATGCCTTTAGACAATTACATAGAGAACATAAAAAAACTTTCTGTAAGAAAAATTATAGAAAATCCCCTATGGTAACTAGTTAATATAATCATATACATACTTTTTAAAAAAACTAGTGCATGTTTGCAGTGCATGCAGTTTACAATCATCTTGGGGACTGCATACAGGTACATAATATAGCTCGTTTCTTTTTTTCATCCCCTTCCCTTATTCTCTCAACTCTTTCCCTCCTCCTCTAATTTCCTCATTTTCATTCTTGTGGATAATATTAATCTTATGGTATATGTTTACATTCATTTAGGTTATTAGGTATCTGTACATAGCATATCTTTATTCTATTTATCATCCCCTCTCCTCTCACCCACATTCTGTTGGACCCCTTCTCAACTGCAAAAGAGCTATCTACTTTGTCTCTTTCTATCCATCTTTCATTGTGCTCTTTGTCCTTTACCTTACGCAAGTGAGAGATACTACACAGGATATAAGCTTGTGCATTTGATTTATTTTACTCAATATTATATTTCCCACGTGTATCCTTTTTCCTACAAATGTCTTTGAATAAAGAAAAGTAAAAAATTAGAAGAAAAAAATACACTACCACCCTTGTTAAATTTGTGATACAATAATCAAAAATAAATAGATCAAGACAAAAAATTTAAATGCACACTGAAGATAGGCAGAGCAGAGACAGTTGTTGTGCTGTCTACATTCTCACACTCCCACAGGTCCAGTCCATGCTGATAGTTTAAGGCAAGCATCTGTAACTACTAACCACTGTGCTCCAACCACACAGCATTGAGTGCCAGAGTTAGTAAAAGTAGCTCACAGTGAGTAACTGATGTAAATTGGCTGAAAATCACGGCAACTTCCTCACTCTCCCAGTAGAGAACTACAGTACAAGAAACTTTCTATACTCTTTCCAGCAGTCTCCAATGGGACTATGCCAGCTGTCTAGTAAACTGTTCATTTACATACTCTGTATTATTTTCCTTCCCTTCCCAGTTTCCATTTCCCATTCTCTGATGTGTGCCTCTTGAGACAGTTCCTGGAGAAACTATCTGTGCCCCAATCCTTGCCTCAATGTCTGCTTTGGAGGAAACTCAACCTAAGATATGCCATCTAGATTAAAAGGAGAAGAATCTAAATGTATGTTCACTGGGTTGGCACTCAAAATGGTGCAATCCTGAGAAATCTCAAGATTTCTTCTTAATCTTTATTTATAAATGACTCTGCCTACACTATGTTTCAAATTAGTGAAACAGAATTGGTCCCAAAACCTATGACTTCTGATGTCTATATCTCATTCATCTGCACATCTACCACTATATTCCTCTTCCAAATTCAAATTGAAATATTTCAAGACACTTTTACAAGCACAAAGCTAAAATTACAGTTTGATGAATGCAGGTTACAAACGGCCAAGGATAATATACATTCATTTATGTCTTTTTTTAGGTGACCTAAGAAAATAATTTTCTTAAATATAAATTAATATAAAAATAATGCACTGCTATCTGCTACAGTATAGCAGATAGAGCCAAAGTGCCCACCCACTCACTCACTCTCTCATACCCATTTCTTTTCTCAAGTAACTTTATATTTCCATAATGCTTTCATTGCATTTATAAAAAATAAAACTATCATTCTTACATTAATAGCATATTGCTACACATATTGTTATAACTTGCTTTAAGCAAAAGAAGTTATAATTTCTTCCCCAAACATAAATGCAGCCATCTTCCTCAAAAATCATAAAACAAATTAAATTCTTAAATCAAGGTACCACTGTACTTAAAAAAATCAATTAACACTTAAACATATTCCTCTGGCTAACACTGATTTCTTGCCTCACAGTCATGCTTTATTATGTTTTATTATGCTATTTGGCAATTTTGGATAAAAAATATTAACTAAGAGATCTCTAGTTCAAAAAAATCTCTTTCCAAAGGCAGCAAAAAAGATACTCTCTTTCTAAAGGCAACAATAACAATAAACAGGTTTAAATACAGACACTGTCCTAGCAACACTAATGATGTGATAATGAGGCATTACCAACAAAGAGGAGAAACTACAGGTGGAAGGAGTTAAACCACTTCCATCATTTCCACCCTAGGATGACAGCTGTTCTGAAGCAGTAACCCTGAGTCCAGCTTCACTTGGAAGGCTGCTGAGTATGCCAGCAGAGGTTCTAGTCAGCAGACCAATTCCCTGAACTCCTAGAGCCCTCAGGTAATGATGGTGGTCTAAGAACCACTTACTCAGTCCCAATCAAGACTAAAGACTGAGGACTGTCAGTGAATGATGAAAATACAGAATGCTGTAGGAAATAGACCTGATGTCAGAGACTATGTGCTATGAACTGCTCATTTCATCCTCCTCTTCTCATCGTCACTTCTCAAAAAGGCTAGGTCCTACTGTTGTTCTAGGCCAATTTTACCTGGTGTCCTGCCAATCCTCAAGAAATAACTAAGATGCTGCAGCTCTTTGATTTACTGTAAAGGTGACACTTCATGGGAGTAGAGAAAGGACTGTTTAATAAATGGTACTAGAACAGACTTTCCATATGTGGACAAGAAAATCAAGTTGGATGCTACCTCAACCCAGCAACCACCATTAAAAAAGACTAAAAAGTAGATTAATGACTAAAATATGAACAATAAAACAATGAAGTTTTTAGGAGACAAAAAAGATAATCTTGATGGTCTTACAGCAGGGGAAATTTCTTAAGACAAAGCACCAAATTAAGTTCTGTTCATCAAAGGTACCATAAAAAAAGAGCAAAAAAGAGAAACTTTAGAGTAGGAGAAAGTAACTATAATTCATTTACAATAAAGATCCAGTATCAAGAATCTATGTTACTTACAACTTTTACAAATTAATGAAAACAAGACATTAATCCAATAGAAAAACAAGGAGGAAACATAAAGAGATTAGCATAAACATTCCACCATTGGGAAATATACCTAAGGACCAACAAATATTATTGAAAGAATTCAACCCTAAATAGGGAGTTGCAGATTAGAATCACAAATAGCACTACATGGCTATTAAATTCCAAGAATGCTGGCCCTGAAACAAGGCCAGCAGAGTGCTGTAGCTGCTGGTTTCAAACAGGAGCCTAAAGAGAATTCTTTCTGTGGTCTGTTGGCCATTTCAGAACTTTGGAAATGGAATGGTCAATTCATCAGAAAGAAATAGCACATGAGTATGGCAGACTTTAGGGGCCTGCAGGGGAGAGACTCTGGCACCTCAGGACCCGCACGGTGCGGTTGACTCGGGGTGCCGGGAGAACAAGGAGCTCCTCCCCTCTCTGGGGGACGGCTGAGAGTGTGGCAGACTTTTGGTGGCCTGCAGGAGAGAGACCCTGGCACATCGGGACCTGCACAGTGTGGTTGACTCGGGGTGCGGGAAGAACAAGGAGCTCCTCCCCAATTTGGGGAGCGGCTGAGAGTGTGGCAGACTTTCGGCAGCCCAAAGGAGAGAGACCTTGGCGCATTGGGACCTGCACAGTGCGGTTGACTCGGGGTGCTGGGAGAACAAAGAGCTCCTCCCCTCTCTGGGGGGCAGCTGTGAGTGTGGCCAACTTTTGGCAGCCCTAAGGAGAGAGACCTTGGCGCATCAGGACCTGCACAGTGCGGTTGACTTGGGGTGCCGGGAGAACAAGGAACTTCCCCCCTCTCTGGGGACGGCTGAGAGTGTGGCAGAGTTTCGGCAGCCCGAAGGAGACCCTGGCTCATCGGGACCTGCACCGTGCGGTTGAATTGGGGTGCCGGGAGAATGAACTCTTCCCATCTCTGGGGGATGACTGTGATCCTGCCTGCGTGTGGGCTGAGAATCAGACATCTCATGTGTCCTGTCCCGCATCCCATGTCCCCTCCTCCCCCTCCCCCTTGCCTAGCAAGTGGGAGCCAGTGAACTACACATCTTGTGAAAAGATTGGCTATGTTATTTAGTATGAGCTCTCCATATGCAAAGATAAGGACAACCATTTGGAAGAAAACAAGAGACAATATGACAAATAGTGAAGATCTCTCTCTGGTTGTCTAGCTTTGAAATTTATGCTTTCTTATGTCCCATTCTGTTCTGTTTTGTTGTGTTTTACTCCCTTTTAAAATAAAATAAAATTAAAAAAAATAAATAAATTCCAAGAATGAAAAATATGGTTAATACCAAGTGTTGATAGTAGGATAAACTTCCATATACCAGCAAAACAGTGTTAGATGGACAAAGTGACATATACATATTTTACTGACTCCTAGATATATACCCTAAGACTACTCTTCTGTGTGCCAGAATGTCAAAGAACATTTAATAAAATAATTTACAACAAGGGAAATAAATGGATTAAAGATAAATGGAACATGAATATACTGTATAAAATAACATTGAGTGAAACACTCATACAAATACATACAATAACATTCTATAAAGTTTAAAACCAGGTAAACAATTCATATTGTTTTAGATCCCACATACACTGGCAGTATTGAAAAGCAAGGATATTATCACTATAAAAGTCAGAATACTGGTTAACTGAAAGGATGATCATATAAGAATAAGTGATGAGGCTGGGTTAGCTCAGCTGCATAAGCGCCTGCCTTGCAAGCATGAGGTCATGAGTTTGATCCCCAGTACAAAAAAAAAAAAAAGCAGTGATGGGAAACTTGGTGTGCTAATTATGTTCTATTTATATGTGAGTGGATTTTATTAGTGTCTGTTCTACAAGTATATGTTAAACTATACATGTGATATTAATAATGTCATATTTTATAATTTTAAGGTAAGATGTTAAAAAACAACACAAATGTATGTGGCCCTATAATTCAACTCACCTTATTGAAAAATTTGATTTATATCTTAAGTGTGACATCAAATTCCCTTGTCCATTCTAAAATTTGTGCAATTTCCTCAAATTCCTCTCCATTCTCCATTCTATTAGTCTAGTAAATCGTAATGATGTCGTGAGAAGTAAACAACTTAAGAGTTGTGCCATACCATAAAGAAAATCAGCAGAACACAGGTATCCCTGTCCCAACTGCCAGAGTTTCTGACTCTTATTTACTGAGTGTTCCTAAATTACGAGACTGATTCTGCAACTGATTCTTTCTATGTTTCATTGTTTACTTATTTGTAGTACTGAGGATTGCACCTATGGCACTGTGTATGCTAGGCAAACATTTTTACCACTAAGCTACATCCTCAGTCCTTTTTAGTTTTTTATTTAGAGTCAGGGTTTCACTAAGATCCCCAGGCATCCTCCTGCTTTAGCCTCCAATAGTTGGGATTATAGGAGTGTGCCACCAGCATAGTTTAGCAAATTTATTAAAAGTAAATGAAAAAAGAAGAAATATGAGACATAGTTGCAAAAAATAAAAAATTAAAAACAAATGCATGTATTAAAAACTTAATACATAAAAATTAGAAAGGAAAATCTTTGCTATACCAAAGATAGTTTAAGGATACTTAAGAAAATGTATAGTTGTAGCACTGCTTTTTTAATGTGAAAGACAATTCAATTATATTTAATCAAAAACTTCAAAACTGATTTTAAAACACTTGTTATAATGTTACTAATGGTTATGTGCTAATGTGGTAGAATATTTGAATAGTAAGAACAGTGACGTATATTTTCATTCCATAAAAGGTAAAAATTATTCTTTTCCCTTAAGAGTAGACTCATTCAGTCAATTCCTACTGAGAACAAATGCTTTGTACAAATCACTAATTCAAATTCATCAAACTCCTATATGGAGTCATTTATCTAAATCAAATATGTTTTCTATCATGAAACTAAACTATGCTTTATTAAGTACTAAAACTCAAAGATCTACATCATACCCATATAAACACTGAATATTACTAACTATGGCTTGGTAGGAACACCTTAAATGGCCTATCACCATGACCTGTGGCTGCCCAAAACATAAATTTCTTACATAACTCTTGAATAGAAATAACTCTTGCATTCTAAAATTCTGAAACAGTATCAGATATTTTATATGCTTTATTTTAAAATTTTTAAACAAGAAAATTAACTCATCTAAAAAGGCTGTAAATTTTTACTTACATATTCAGGTTTTAGTTTTTTATCTCCTCCTCTCACAGCCACTTTTTCTAGTTTATCTATAATGGGCCCAATCATTTCCTCATCTTTAAGCTGAAGCTCTTCATGAATTATTTCTATATCTCGAATGGGATCTACACTTCCTTCAACATGGGTGATATCATCATCTTCAAAAGCACCTAAAATAAATTAAAAGGAAGCAATTCAACAAACAAATCATACAGTACAGGTCATTATGATTAGACTTCCAGAAGGTGAACAAATGGGTACCATGAATAAAGTACTCTGCAAATTCTATGCAAATAGGATACAGTGGTTTTCTTTTTCCTCATTTAGTAAAACTTAGGACATTAGCAATGAGACAACAGCTCAAGAGCCTTAACATTTCAAAAATGGACTGAAAAAAACAAAAAACAATGTTCCAGAACTACTAGCATTTCCAAATTCAGTACATTAAAAGATGCTGAATTCCAGGCATGAGAGCCTGAAGTTCTAAACTGCACTATTAGGGTTTCCAAGGGAAACGAGATTTGGGGAGGTGGGGGTTGAAATCATCTGGCAGACCTTTTCCCTGCTTCAATCTACTTTATCACTGTGGCTCTGACGGTGATTAGATAATGAACCACTCAGACACACAATTTACACAGCAGCTAATTTCATCGGCCTGATTTGAGGGTATGGTTTTTAGGGGGCTATCAAAGAAGCAGATGAAGGTGCATTTGTCATATATGAGTGACAACCATTCACACTATCTGAACAAAATGGTGCTGGCCCTTATTAGAAACACATGCTATTATCACATATTTAAAGTGCAGTTGAAGCCATAATTTCAAATTGCCAACTGGAAACATAAGGGTAAAACAACCAGATATTACTGAAGCATGTGTACTGACTTTATGCCCCTTTGAAGACATAATGTGGCAACACAATTCAACTGGGATTTACTCAAATTACCGAAGAACAGTATTAGCAAAAATGAACAAATAGTAAGAATATTATAAGCAGAAATAAATGATATAGCCAGAAAACACACTTATGAACAAAACTTCATTAAAATTAATAAACTTTCCATATCTTTTATAATATAAAGTATCAATTATTTTAGACAGAGGTATCACAGAAATCATGAGAGTTTGCTAAGACAGTGAATACAACTCATTTTTGATACCAAAGGCAAAACATTCTTGTTACATGTTACAAAAAATATTAAAATATAATTTCCCACAATTAAAAACACTCTGCATCTTAATGTAGGTTATTCAGCAATAATAAAAAAGTTAAGTATATGATCACATTAAGATATAAGTAATAGTTAAGTAATTTTGGCATGTAACTGATGTCAAATTTGTATGAATAAATTAACAAGAAATAAAGAGGTATACTATATTTCACTAATAAACACAATAGACAGATAAGCCTGCCCTCCTGGGAAGCACAATATTATTTACTTCTTGTTAGGATTTGAGGCATCTTATACAAATAACAATAATATGCAAAAATAAAAATAAAAGCTTCCTAGAAGTCAGAGCAACATAAATAATGAAGTTATAAGAAAAACCAAGCTTTCTGTGACACTTAGTATGAAAAATATCCTACACAGTTGTAGGGGCCAATGATGCAGTATCAACAACATCTGCACAATTAACACATTTAGCAAGTTTTAAATGGCAATTTCTTAATTATAACACTAAATTATAATCAAGTGGATAAGACAGAAATTTAGTAATGTCAATTCTTTTGGAAGCATAGGAATTGTGTTTATTTAAAATTCTTTATCAGTTCTGTCTCAAAAACTTTTTATAATGAACATGTGTTGTTTTTACAACTGTTTTACAACTGGAGATTGAATAGAGAGGCTGCTGCTGAGCTACATTTCCATCACTTTATTTGCCCAACCTGGACTCAGACTTGCGATCTTTCTGCTTCAGCCTCCAGAGTAGCTGGCATTACAGGTGTACACTACACCCTGCACAAGCCATGTTTTCTTCAACACAACAGGTTTAGTTTTCAGAAAACCAGCATAAATTTTTGTTTCGCAGTAACTAGCCATAAGGAAAAAACCATTATTACCACAAACATTATTTTGTGGCCAATCATTTACATATATAAGAATATTAACTATTATAAAGCTTTCTTTTTCAAATTTTTATAAAGTAAAATTAACCATAAACTAGGTTTGTGGATTCCATGACAAAAGATTTTTAAAAAATTTTTCAATTCATTTGTACATAATGATTACATTTATCATGAGGAGATGATGCATGTACACAAAACACCTTATTCTTTTCCATTCCTTGACCCTCCCAGCTCCTTCCCACTTGCAAAAGATCTATTTCCATTTTTTCATTTTAGTTCATCCTGTTTGGATGCCCTTTCCCTTCCCTTCCTCCACCTCCTTCTTATTCTTCTTCCCACTTGAAAAAGATCTACTTCCTATTATCTATCCTTTAATTTGCTCTTCATTTATATCACAAAGATTTCTTACCCAGCAATCCTACCATGTTTGCTTTCACAACAAAGTATGTCTGCTTTTCAAACTTTATTTCTCTCATCTTTCCTAAGCTTTCTCCTGCTACTGGGCAGATAACTTACTCTTTTTCACTTCACAGGGAAAACATGTATCATCTGTAGAAAACCAAACCTTTCTTTTAATTTTACTCAGTCTGTGCTTCTCAGCAGTAAAATGGAGAACACCATCCACTACTCTTGGCCAATCTCTCTGTCATCTCTGTTCTGGATCCTACTCCGTCCCATGAAATTTGCTCTACAGCTTATTTCCTGAGACCTCAATTATGCCTGTCTCACCTGTATTTGTGTTACCTCTGTTTCTACTAATACTTGTCCATCAAAATTTGAGTAGGCTTGTAACTCTACATTAAATCCATTACGTTAGTCATCCTTGGACATTAATTCCTACCCCAGTTACTGCTTTCTTTCCTCCAGTTCAGAGCTAGTTAGAACTCAACCCACCCCAGTTTGGCACGTGCCTCCACTATGTCACCAGAAATCAATCTTAGAGGACCCCATAGCCATTCTTTAGAAATGACTGTTCAGTAGCTGCAGAACACTGCAAGTCTCTTTCATTGCATTCTCCTTTCTTTTCCTTCCTCCTCCTTCTTCCTCCTCCTCCTCCTCCTCCTCCTCCTTTCTTCTTTTTTGGCTGGGAATCGAATTTAGGACCTTGCACTTCAGGCACTATACCACTGAGCTATAAATCCCGGTTCCTTCACTGCATTTTTCTAACCACATTCTCCTATCTTCTGATATTTTCTCTAGTCATTTATTCTCAGATCTCCCTCCCTCCTAGCAGTGCTGGACTCAAACTCCAGGACCTCACTAGTGCTCTGCAAGCACTCTACCACTAAGTTACACTCTCAGTCCCTCAGACAATCCTTTTCTTGCTGTCACTCCCCTATAAATGTTGATGTCTCTTATCCTTCTTTTACCCTCCAACTAACAGAATCTCCAGCACATAGCAGTCCTAAGTGTTTTTAGTATATATTAAAGCAACATCAAATAAAATGAACCCCCAAGTATCTTTTTAGTTACATAAATCATTTCCAATCAAAATTTATTTACTAAGTAAATAAATGCAAAGTATCAATGCTTATACTAAATGTTGTGGCTTTTACAGGTTACACAACCTTCTTTGTTGAGGTCATTAACTTTGTAAACAACATTTGCATTCCCATATGCCACAGCATAGTCTGTAGGGTATTTATTTCTTAGTATGAGGCGCAAAAATGATGAGTTGGCTATTTTCATTGATTACATATGACTGAAAACTGGTCGATTTATTCATTCACCCAAAGCCTACCTTATTAAATATAGATTTGAGTATGAAGAACAAGCCTGTACTTTGTTTAGACATTAAATTTGTGAAAAACTTCAAAACTAAAAATAAGGGCTGGGGATTTAGCTCAGCGGCATAAGTGCCTGCCTGGCAAGCACTAGGTCATGAGTTCGATCTCTGGTACAAAAAAAAAAAACAACAAAAAAACCCTAAAAATATACTTTGGAAATTCAGGACTTGAGAGAACTGCTTTGCTGTATTCTATCTTACATTTGGGTTGTATTCAGTTTTCAGAAGCAAAGCATTCTTAGCTACCAGAAGTGAATTTTAAAACATCTAATTATTGAAGAATATAAGCTTCACAGAACACACTTTTTATTTTTAAATATTTTTTTTAGTCCATAATTCAGTACATGTAATACATCACATTTGTCATAGGGAATTTATTTATACCTGTACATAATATATCATAATAATTCTCTTTTTCTTCCCATTCTCCTTCCCTAGCATGCTTTTTGGAGACGGGCCATCATTATTTATGCAGTCCAGGGTGGCCTTGAATTCACAGCAATTCTGTGTCAGCCTCCTTACTGCTGGCATTAAAGGCGTAGACTACCAGGCCTAGCCACAGCAATATTTTATAAACCACCAGTCATGGACACCTTGATATCCCAAATAGCATGTCTAGAGTTTTCTGTGCAATATAAGGATATCTCCATTTCTATGGAATATGAGATTGATTTTTATGTTTTTTCTACTTAAGTAATATAGAGATAAAAGAATTCTTTGTGGCAGAAACTTCTACCCTTTCAACATGTTTATAAACTATAGCATGTATGCCTCACTACATCTAAGATCCCCAACTGGGGAAAAAAAGGTGCTCCTTTGTTTATCTACCTAGTATTAAGTCTGTGAGAATCAAAAACAAAAATCAACAAGATTTTGGTCTTCTTTCTTTCTCTCTCTTTCTCTCTCTCTCCCTGTCTTCTTTTCTTTTTTTTTTGAGATGGGTCTTGCCATGCAGTCTAGGCCCTGAACTTACAGTCTTCCTGTGTAAGCCTCTTCAGTGTTGGGATTACAAGCATGTGCTAGCACATCCAAATAGATTTGGTCTTAGTAACTGTACAAACAAACTAGACTATTAAAAAAGAACACTAACAAGAACCTTAAATATAAGTATAGTTAATAATAATAGCAAGACCTTTAAAAATAAAAACATGTAAGTAAAGAAGCTGAAGTACATGACAAGTTAACAGACAAAAGCATCAGATAAAACATAAAAGGATGAAATGAAAAAGCTTCCTGGAGAGTTGATCATACTGAGAAATTGCATTGAAGAGAAGATAAACATTTATGATATTTTATGTGAGCAGAGGGATGGGGGTTCAGATGTCAAAGTTAAGTCTAGATTTCATTTGCTAGTTAGTAGACAGCCATCAATGGTTCTTATGATAATGAATAATAAGTGGAAAGTAGTATTTTGAAACACTAACCTGAAGTAAAGAACCAGTTAAAAGGAAATTGCTTCACTACAAATGATGAAAAGTGTGCTAGGATACTGAGGGGAGGTACTAAACGATAAATAGTGAGACAACTGAAGAATGTCAACTAGATAAAAGCAGCGATGCAGTGGGGAGGGAGAAGGGGAGAGAAGAGACTGGGAGAAAGGAAGGATAAGAGATCATATCAAGCCAAAAGATTTTTACTTGCATTATGTTAAACAAGCCCCATGAAAACAAAATGGAAAGCCCAAACCAGGTATGAAACTGAAAGGCATTATATAAACATGACACAGGTTATAAAGAGAAATAAAATTTGCACAAATATATAACAATAAATCTGCACCAAAACATTGTGTGCATTGTTTCACATTACTTTCCAGTTTGTTCTATATGGCAAGCAGTGACTGTTTTGAACCTCTACATTCTAATCCAGAATCCCAAATACTCAGTGAAAGGTTAGAAACCATATTTCTAAACCAGCAGAAGATAAATTATTAAATATAGTGTTCAAAATGAAGACAAGGTATTTGTCTCAAAAAAATTTGATCTTTTCAAATTTCTAATTCATTCTTCAAAGCAAAGTCATCTTATGTCAGAATTCTGGCTCTCAACTCCTTTATAGTTCTCTACTTCATCATCATCATTATTTTAAATGAATTGAATCTTGTTATGCTGTTCAAGCTGATTGTGACTTCCTGAGTTCAAGTGATCCTCTCCCTTAGTCTCCAGAGCATACCTACTGTGCCTGACAGCTTACTATTATTTAAAGTGGAGGGAGTTGGGGGAGCGGGGAGGTCACTGTTTGTTGTGCACTGTTGGGGACTGAATCCAGGATCTCATGCAGATTCTCAAACAGGCATTAGCAACTGACTTAACAACATACACAGTTTCAACTATAAACACCAGAAACTGCAAGCTACTATTTACTTTCCATGAAGGACAGGATAAATACTCATTCTTGCATGGGGAAGGAAAAGCGGCTTAAGGGGGCAGGGGTAAACTATTTACTGCACACTCGAAGTGCTCTGATTTCAAAGTGTAGTTTAAGCCCCAGTTTATAGGTGCACTTTAAAACTTTAGTATTAATGTAGTTAAAGTTCCATTTGGGTAAAAACAAAATCTAATTCATAATTAGATCTCAAGCTTATAATATTTATCTCTGCATTATATAATGTGAAGTTTTAAGTACTTAAGTTATAAGCAGGTGAAGGGCATTTTAATGTTATATCTACTAAAAAATCAATTTACTTTTTTTAATGACAACAGAGAACAATGCAAATTTTGGAATACATAAAAGAACAAATCATTCTACTAACAAAATTCTGTTAAAAATGATGTGGGTTTATAAAAGTTTGAAGTAAATGAAGAGAGCTATATCAATCAAATGTCAATTACTTTAAGTGGACATATTTCTCAACCTGTGGAAAAACAAAATATTTGTAAACATATAAAAATGGAAATAATTAGTCTAGCCATGAAAACTGTCAATTATTTGATACAAAAACATAAAGTGAATAGTATTACTGGACTTAATGGTTGTATGTATTTACAATAACCAATCAATCAAAAGTAGTCTTTAGTCTTCAACCTTCATTTTTTCCAGAGAAATCCTATTATTTGAGATAAAGCCATGGCCTTAAAATAATCCAGTCTATGCTACAGGCTAATTATATTATACTAAAATAGAAGAATTATGGGTAGCCAACAGAATTTGATTTTGCTGTTTCTCCCTCTTCTCCTCTCATCGCAAGGAAAAGACCTAAAACTAAATCTAAGCCAAAAACGAAGAAAACTATCATCTTTTTGACATATTCAAACATTGATCTGGCTTTTCAAAAATCTTAGTCAAATACATGTGGCTGATTTTGAGGGGCCGATCTAAAAGAAATTATAAACTATTCAAGTATAACTTTTGCACAAAGTAGCTGACTTATATTGAAGCAATCAGAGCATGATGTAAGTAAAAATAATTCCCAATTTTGAGACCAACATATTTACTATAGGAAAGAATAATAAAGTGATCAGCCAGATTTTGAGAAACCTTAACATTTTTGTTCATTATTTTCTCTTACCAATAATTCACTTAAATTTTTTAAAAATACTTTTAAGTCCTGAATCAAAAATAAAACATTGGGCAAAAGGGTGAGATACAGAGAGGGAAAAGAGAAGCGGGCAAAAAGACAAGAAAAATGTTAAAATTGGAATTCATATTAGGAAATTCATATTGTAGGAAAAAGCAAAACAGCCTTTTGGTTATGACTGACATTTAACTGAGAAGAAGCAAAATATTAGAATATTATAAATTCTTTTAAATGTATGGAACACCAGAAAATTCTGCTTAACAGTTACTGGTATTATAGATAATTAGGTATCTGTGCCATTAAGGAATCCTTAAAGTCATAACTTAAAAAGTTATGAATTATAACCCAGAGTCAATACACTTCTGGCTAATTATATTCAACTGCTCAAGGGTTTTGCATTTTTAATTGCTAAAATACTGTCAACTCTTTCTAAAGAAGTAGGCAAAAAAAAAAAAAAAAAGCAGCCAGCTAAGTGAGAACTAGCACTCATCTCTCAACAAAACCTTAACTACTTATTTGATATTACATAATACATACTTTAAAGGTGTAAAAGGCAAATTTAAACAATAGTAGTTAGAATTAGTTTTGAGACTGTCTTACTCCCAATGTTGAGCTAGCTGCTTTTGTTCTATTCACTTCTCCCAATAACTTTCCTAACTTTCATTACTTTCCTAACTTAAAACTATCATATAGTCTTTCGACAGTAGAAAAGTCCCTAGTAGTCATGCTCTACCTTCTGGCCTTACAATCACCACTGTCCACAAATCCTGACTTCGAATAAAACTCTTGAACCCAATTATTAAGTCCTGAAAGTTCTTGGTGTACAATTATTACTATATTTTTTTGTCCACTCCCATTCTTGAACCTCAGAGATATACATTCTTTCTATTATAAATTATATCCATCCTTAAAATGCATAGCTTAATTTCCCTTAATCAAAAAGATAATTCTGGAGGAATCTGGATCTAAAATATCTCCACAATCTACGGCTTGTAAAAGAGTTGTAGAGACTCCTTTGGAATAAAGTACAATAAAAATGACGATTAAACATAACTCTAAATGTGACTTCTGAATTAAATGTTATCCTAATTATGCATTCTGAGAAAATCATTTTTATACCTTTCCACACATAGCAATACTACAAGGAGGAAAAAAACCCCAAAAACCAAAAACTAGAATTCTGTCTTTACTACTAGCAATGAATACAGGGGTCATGTGAACGTCCTGCCATTCAAGAAAAAGACTAAACATCAAATCAGAGCTTTAACTTTTCTAATTCTGGTACCCGTAACACTCCTCTTTCAATCAAAACTGAATGCTTTCGTTTTTCATCTTCCACATTTGCCTTTCAAAAGTACAGTATCTTTTTCATTGCCACTGGAATGATTATTTTCACAAAGATGTATTTTCTGACCATACTTTCTATTTGAACTATTATGGTAATCTTTCTGTTCTACTCATGATGTTTAGCATGTGCATCAAGTGTTACAACATGTGATTCTACTCCTACTTACCTACGCTCAGGGATTATGTCTTACAAATCTCTCCAGTGACTTGGTATGAGCTAATACACAATTGGGTATAAGGAAAGGTAAAGAATAAAGGACTCTATGAATGAATTAATGAATGTTTGAAGTACTTATTAGCACTCAGAATATTTTTTATTAAAAAACTGTAGGAGAGAAACTGCAGATTCTATATGAAGCAAAACATGTAGCACATAACAACAAAGGACAAATTTCACAACACCCAGTAAGATAGTCAATGAAGGAAACCAGTATTAAACCTAATAATCATATGAATTAACTGAGGGATGGACTGCAATAACAGGTATAAAAAGTTTCTTGTGTTTGATCTCTTTACTTGTGAACTCTTTAATTATTAGTGGTAGATATTCTGTTAGCAGATAAATTACCTATGTAGGTATATTTCCAAAGAAATGCTCTTATGATCTAGCTCTTGCTCACCTGTTTGCTAACACTTTCTTTAAATGATTCTATTATGTATAAGATCTAATGGTTTGGAGAGAGACTAATGTCAGAAACAGAGCAGTAGACTCCAGGGTCTACTAAAAATGACATGAAAGTGGCCAAGTGGATGTAAAAAGGATTAAGGTGGTTACATATATGAAACCAACTCCCCACGATGCATATAATCATGATGTACTGCAAACATGTACTAGTAAAAATTAAAATACAAATACAAAAAGTACATAGAAAAATTTACAAAGACTTTTTTGTACTGTGAGGAGGACGAATGATATAAAATTGAGAAGAAATGAGATATGGACAGTTAACTGGAAGTGTATAAAAGTCAGTTAAAGATACAAATGTTACGAGATATATTTACCAAATGTTTGCTAAAAGTTAAGCATGCAGGTTATACAGGCACTGTGTATAAATTCTAGAAAAAAAAATTATTTTTGTATCAGAGATTAAATTTACAACCTTGCGCTTACCAGGCAGGTGCTAAGCTAAATCCCCAGCCCTTAGAAATATTTTTTAACAACTACTAATTAATGGTGCCAGATTCAGAAAGCAAATTTCAGAGATCAGAAAAGGCCAGAGCAGTCACTGAAGAGCAACAGCCATGACCTTATGCCACCCATGGCGGCAAGTCTCATAAAAGTCACAAAGTAACCAAGAACAAAAGCAAGTTCAGGCAAAACCATCACCATGGGCACCTCATCATGTGCACTGAGTCTCGGATGTAAGAAGCCCGGCTTTGCCTTGCATGAGCAGTATGCCAGGAGTGCATACTATAGGCCCTCAACTATACCAAGACAAAGGAGAGAGACATCCAGGCCAATAGGAAGAAAGAGGAGCTGAGCAATGTCCTAGGTGCCATGAGGAAAGCAGCTGCAAAGATCCGAGTTCCCTTCCGCCTCTGTGACAGAATGGAATATGTAATGGAAAAAAAAAGTTGGTAAGATTAGTTTCTGTTCTCAAAGGTATTTATAATCTACAGAGGAGACAGATCAACATATAATAAATGTAAGAAAGTACATCTAGGATGAAAGGGATTAGGGTAAGAGACAGTACTAACAAGTTGATGGAAAAAGCCTCAAGGTTTCAAGCTGGAACACCAATGTAAGGCAGATGCCTTTTAAAGTTTAGATTCAGATTCGTATACAGGTTTTGATGGAAGTATAAATTATTTAACCACATAGTTAAGTATATTGATGCTATGAAGAGATATAATATTGTCTTGCTAGATTTTGAAACTGGTGTTTAAATCCCTGAAATATGTAAACATGTGACAGGTATTAATCAGTCAGTAAATGGCTGGCTATTAATTTTAAATAACTATTTTATATATTTTATTCACAATATCAGTGGATTCCCTTACCTGGTTCTCTTAAGATATAGAAAGGGGAACAGAAATAATGTAAAAGGGAAGAATCCTCCAGAACATCCGGTATTAGGTGAGGAAGATGATAGTTCAAGCACATGCACATTACACAACCGGGATAACATTCTTGGGCCCAAATGAAAAGCACTGTGAAAGTAGGTGTTTGAAAACCAGATAACATGCCTCACAAAAATAATTACACCCTTCAATACAAATACAGTTTTGACATTAAAGCAGAAACAGGGAAACAAGGATAAGGCCTAGAGAGATTAAGGACAGACAAGCAAGAACATCCTTTTGAAGAAGAGTAAGACAGGTCACTGCCATCCACATGAGACTTCCAACACAAATCATTCTAACTAGCCCAACAAAATGGGTACCAACTACCTGACGATTTCTACACCTATGGCAATCCTAAAGTCACCGTGAGCCCACAAGAGCTAGCCATCATCCGTAGTTAAACGAGAGCAAACAATCACCACCAGGTGGTGCCAAATCAAAGCCAGAACCAGGATGGATTTGGATGGGCTGGGCCTTGTGGCACCCACCCTTCACTCCTTCCCACCCTCCATTTCCCAGAAAAGCTAGCTGTGCAGACTCATCCATTATCTCATTCTAGTAGAAAGAGTGGTTACAGTACTGCATTCTTTTCAGGGAGGGGCAGTACAACTGTGCTTACTAGAAATGAAAACGTTTCAAAATATTTTTGCTTTATGTCATTTCATTAATACCAATTTAGGTAAATTCTTAAAAATAATCAGCAAGCCATCAATAAAGATTCAATGTACACAAAGTTCTGGTATAATCAAGACTCCAAAGAGTCAAATATGATTCCTCAGTCTTTTTTTTTTTTTTTTTGGATATGAGGATTGAACTTATGCCACTGAGCTAAATCCTCAGCCCCCAAACAGTTAAATATGCTTATGTCTTTCCCACATGGCTATCCTAACAACCATTATCTTCACTCCAATATCTTCAAACAGAAGTAAAAGAATATCTCTGATCCTTCTGAAAAAAGTTAAATGATCCCATTAACTCTTTTTATCTACACAGCATAAAACAAAGGAACGCTAGTAGTAAAGACAGACCTCCCTACTCATCCCATGTACAATTTTTGAAAAAGGAAGTTTCTCTAAATTCTGTTAAGTCATCTCAAATTTTCTAGTCAAAGACTTCATGGCAAACTTACTGCCCTCCATTTCTATCCTATCACCCCCCCACAAGATTTTTAGTACTGCTTATATGTTATACCTGTCAAGATCTGATGACTGTATGTTATGTATTCATCTGAACAGAACCACTACACTTAGTTACAGGCTATCATCAACCAATTCATTCTCTTGCTAAAATCAAGTCATCCAATTACTCCTTGACTAATCAAGGCTGTTTTGCCTTTTTCTTTTTTCAAAAGGTACTCAACAGCATAAACAGTTCACTTACAAGAAATGGAAAGGGGCTAATCAGCAGAATTATTGTTTTGCTGCTACAATTTGCAGTATTTAAATTTAGTTGCTGATTGGACTGAAAGTTTTATGATACAGCATATGAAACTAGTTTAATAAAACTGATGCTATGTTGTTGATGTATTGTCTTGTCATGGTTATATGGGTTTACTTTGTTGAATAGATAACTACTTTCTTTAAAATAAGGATATAAAGACAAGTTTTAGTATTCTTTTCCTCATATACAGGTTTTATAAACAAAGGTACTCTATTAATTCTTGAACATTATTTATAAAGTTAGCAACTGTACATATACTTAAACCCAGTTGTTATTTGTATATAAAAACCATAATCACTTGAATTTTTCTTCTACATTTATTCTGCCTTCTAAGAAACAATAAAATAATGAGTTATATTTTAAATATATGGTGCCCATTGTATAATAAACCGTGACCAGTACCCATTTCGTGGCGGAAGGGGAGGGAGAGTCTCACTAAATAGTCTAGGTTGGGCTTGACTTGTGATCCTCCTGTCTTAGTCTCCCAAATGCTGGGATTACTAAGGTGTGCCACCACGGCTGACCTTGAGCATTACATATTTCAAATGGGCAGTGTTTCCATAATAAGAATTTCAGATGCCCAGTAACAAAATGAAGTTACTATCTATTACTATTATTTTTATCTACAAAAAATGTATGAGAGTCTAAGAGAAAGACTAAAGCACTAAATTAAAACTTTGATTTTATATTGTTTATATTATAAATTATTTAACAAAATGTTTATACATGAAACTCTGACAGAAATCTTCAGAAAATTTTGAAAAAGAGATAGAATGCAATCTTTATAATTTGCTTTATTAAATACAAATGTGCAGGGAATATAGCTTAGCAGTATAAGAGCCGGTTTGGCAAGCGCAACATCCTGAATTCAATTCCCAGTATCAATAAATACAGACAGAGACACATTAACCAAGATGATCAATACTGCTTTGTATTTTTGGTACCAGGGATTGAACTCATACCTCACCCTTGCCAGGCACACACTTGTGCAGCTGAACTATATCCCTGGTCACTATTTTGCTTTGTAGAAGAAAATAAAATTACTTTTCATACAACTAGAAAATGCCATTATATTAAAATGACTACTTTAGCTTTTTAAAATCTTAACCATAAGCAAATTCCTTACATATTAAAACAATGGTATGCACAAACCATCAACCAGAATATGTATCACATAGAGGAAAACATTGGTAACAGATACAGTATTAAAACAATTTGAGTCTTTTATATTTGTGCATAAATGATACTGCATATAGGTAATTACCCATAGATTTATGTATTATAAACCAAGACATCTAAAAATGAATTGTAGAATTGTAAAACTTTATTTCCACTTTTCAGAAGTCTTAATTTCACAAAAATACATTACCAAGACATACAAATGCTAGTACATTTCAAATAAATGCTATTATTTTAATAAATTTTTAAATATTTAATCTGGTTATGCTAAAAGTCAATAAAGAAAATAAATTTAAAGCAAAATTCATTAACAGAGCACTAATATTCATTAAGGATGAACATGTCTCAGAGTAGGCACACCTGCCAATATATTAAAAATAAGTAAAATCAACTACAAAAGTGATAAATCAAATGCCATAGTAGACTTGACTTCTCAAGACAGCATTTTCAGCAGTCTTTTGTGGCTTTGTTTGGAGCCATAGTCCTTTAAGTTTTGTCTTCATAAAGCCCTAACTAGTTGTAATCATTTGCAGCCTAATTGTGGACATTTATCTGCTTTTCTTATGCATAGAACATAGCTATTAAAGCTGAATGGTGATGGTGTGAAGTATAGGTTAAATTGGGTGAAATTAAAGCAAATTACTCTGGGATGTGGAAATCTGAAAATAGAAACCACCAATGATTTGCAACCCTCTTGATGATCAGCTTCACAGAACCCTAAACGACAAGAAAACTTACATATTTTAAAGTTAACTAGGTTTTTAAAAATAATATGTATAAATGTATTTTTAACTACACGCAATGCTTAGTTGTGGTAGAAAGATTGTTTAACTCAGCTGTAATGTTAAAACGATTTCAGGTTTCTATTTCAAACAGTGCGATTCATTTTCAAAGTAAGATTTCCTTTCCTTCATATGAATTTTAACCTATAAATCATCTGATATCAAACACAATAAACAGAATATCATACTATTTGACTAGCTAAGTTTTAACTTGAATAAAATATTAATACTGGTGATAATATAAAACTAAGTTATAGTAATAAAAGCAAATTAACCATATAAATATAAATGCATTACAGCTATACACCTATTTTTATATATACCATAATTAAATCTTCATGTGACTAGCATAAAGAAATAATACAGTGGCTAGTAACACATGTATAACATTAAAATATAAGAATTTTATTTTCATTTATCTAAAATCTTACTGTTTGATTCAAAGATTTGGATAGACAATAAAACACCCATTTCTACCATGCATATTTTCTTAGACAACCAAGCAAAGTAGTATAAATATTTTACAAAGTCACAATTTAGACCAGCTTACTTAAAGCAAGAAAGAAATAAATCCTTTTACAAACAGCTATGTAAAAAGTGTATTTAGTTATTTGAGGGGAGAAAAAAATTATATGGGATAACCCATACTGTCAAGGAGTTTACAGTCTAGTTAAAGAAACAAGATAAGCATATGTAGGCAAACTGTGACAGTATGAAATGGTACCTACATAAAAAGGGCTCCCAATTTCAGAGATAGGAAAAAAAGGAGCAAAGGGAGGTCACAAGAAAGGGGCTGACTGAAGACACAGCTACTAAAGGAGAATATTTTGCTACAGGTAAGCAAAGACAAAGGTGGGACACATACACATACATATTTTAAAGTTAACTAAATTTTTAAAATGTAAGTATAAATGAATTTTTAACTACATGCAATGCTTAGTAGCAGTGGAAAGGCTGTTTAACTTAGCTGCAATGTTAAAATGGTACCATGTTTCTATTTCATGAACTAGAAAATGCAGTAATGCTCAACCAAGAAGAACATTAAGTATCAAGCAGAAAACTAAATCACCAAAAAGGCATAATATTTTAATAAGAGACAGTGACAAAATCAAATGCAATGATTCTCAAGCAGTTAAAGGTGATATGCCAGAGATACAGTCCTCTGGAATAGCATTATCCCTAGATGCTAGGTGTTCTTTTTTCCTTGCCTATGAACATACTGCTTCCTTTTAAATAAAATCTATGCTTAATAGTCATTATTGTTATGTTTTACAGCTAGCACAGAATAAAACACACTATATTATGTAGCTACTGGAAGATTTCCATTAGTGAGTATTTTTTAAAACCATAGCAATAATATATAATTCCAAAGAACATTAAGTTAGAAATTTAATAAAATATACACAATTATTTTCTAATTTATGAAAAGTTGGCTTTTCTTTACCCACAAAGGTATGGAACCCAAATTCTTAGACGTGCTATGGGCATCTGAATGATCCAGAACTGCTGTTCTTAAAGGAAAAAACTGAATGACGAAGAGATTACAACAGTAATTCTGAAAAAAACTTCAGGGTGCAGAATATTCCAAGTCCTTTCTTTGGTTCTGGATAATGAGGGTATTACTTGGGAATATACATTTTAAACAAAGCATATATTTAATAAAACATGTATCTGAGGCAGGGTCACACTTAACAGAAAACAGTGCCAGTAACAATTTATTATTAAGGTCAGTTAAGTTATGGTAGAAAAAGAATGAAGCAAAACCAGGAAAAAATACACATCCACAAAAGACCAACAGAACTTGATGATGGTTTACATAAAATAAACCAGTATATCTCTAAATAAAAAAATCTACTTAGCTATGAAAATGGTATTTTAAAAAAAATGAGTACAGAATAAAGACTAGCTAAAAAAGAAAACTTTTAAACATAGCACACAATAAGGCCATCTTTTTCCCAAATAAACTTAGCTTAGAATTGGAACTAGACAATTTAGGGAGCTAAGAGATTAAAAGACCATTTTGCTTCATGTTTGATGATCCTGTAAGAAATGTATCCATTTCATTAACAATACATTTCACCACACATTTAATTAAGAAGAAACATTTTTACTACAATTCTAGTCATGAAACTTCTTCAGACTTACTACTTTCAACTCTCATCATGTGATGTCTTAAACTGGTATTATGAGATATAACAAGAAAGATGACATTTCCAATCAAGAATTAAACTAGTTTCTAAATTTTTTTTTTAAAACTTTAGGCACTTTTCCCCTTTCAAAATGAACAAAACTGCAAATCACAATGTTCAAGTTTGACATTGAAATGTACAGATTTGTTCTTAATTCCTCAGTATTTGTCTAAATCGCCATCTAGCCACTAGTACTCCCCTCCTAGTCAAGAATTGAGTATGTGACATAAGCTGGTCCATGAAGAGTAATAAATCTTTAAAAAATTAGGACAGAGTCACTCATAAATGTCAACTAAAAATCATGTGGTCAGAGAGATGCTCAAAGACATTTCTGGATGATGAGAGTAACTAGCATTAAGATGAACCTCATTAAGGCAGAGAGTAAAAAAAGAAATAAAGTCCTCAGGAACAATTCTAAGTCAATAGATCAAATACTGCTTGAAAGTATGTATCTTGTTTCCTTAGTAATCCAAGATAATAGACTACCTTTATTTTTTAAGCCATTTTGAATGGGAACTTTATCATAACTGGAAGTATACCAATTCATACATTAAACTTCCTACACTGTTAATGAATATCTACTATCTCATATTTTAAAATAGGATACAGTCATAAGAATGGAATGCATAAAGGTACATTCAGGGCACAAAGAGTAAATCTGTGTGAGGAAAATACAAGCAAATGGCATAGGAGGTGACAGAAAGGAAATTCTTTTCATCATCTAGTAAATGACTTATTATTCATGGCTTAAATGTCATCATCTAATACTCATGAGAAGATAATATAAATTTTTTATCTTACTGATAAAACATTTTATTTTTGGTTTATAGGAAATCTGAATTCATAAACTAAAGGCAAGCTAATTCATTTAAAAGTGGGACCTAAATTTACCTCCTGCAAGGTAGAAAGATATAACAAAGCCTATGAGAAACAGACACAACAGAGGACTAGAAAGCACTCCCAGGAACATAATGTGGGAGTGGCAATACTGATTACACACATTTGGGAAACAAGATTAGAACATGAACTAGGGAACACTTAATAAAAAACAATAAAAGATTGGCAGCCAATTCAAACTCCTAGAATAATTAGGATCACAGATCAAGCTTGAAAAGGGTTCTGAAAATTGTTTTTGTTGCCACTGCTACAAAGTACTGAAGTGCTTCCTTTGCTAAATAGTGCTATTGATACACTTTTAAATATCTACAAAATTCTGTTGTAATAATACACATTACTACAAAAGTTCTGTTATGAATATCAATATTACCTATAAATTAGGGGTATAAAGATGCAATAAAATGTATTTCTTATACTGTTGATTCATTCAGCTATTACTACAATTTATGGCCCCAAATTATCATGCTAAGATTTTGACTTAAATCTTAATGGAAAAAGATTTTAAAATTCTTCTTGCCTCTCCTTTAACTCTAGTTTAGTTAAGAATTTAATTTAAAATCCGTATAAGACCTATGATGGAGCAGTTGGCTTGTAGGTATTATAAGGCCTTGAGATCAACCCTCAACATTGAAGAGTTCTTATAATACAGGTTCAGCATCCCAAATCTGAAAATCTGAAATCTGAAATATTTTTAGTGTCATACTCAAGAAGTTTCAGGTTTTGGAATATTGCAGATTTCAGACTTTTGAAAGTAGTCAAACACAGTTGGTAAAATATACAAATATTAAAAACAAAACAAAACAAACCTCCAAAATCTCAAACACATACGGTCCCAAGCATGTCAGACAAGAAATACTCTCTCAACTTGTAGTCTTATATAATATTTGTGTCAGATAAATATTAATCCCCATTAAAAGGAATCATCAAACTTTAAAAACGTTTGCATAAAATAAAGGAAAAGAAACTAGAAATCAATACAATATTTAGCTGATCCCCAGAACAACAAAAATGTCTTCCATTAGGTATCAATAAATAATATGAACTAGTTAAAATCAGTCTAACGGACCGCTGAATCATTTATACCTTCTTTAATTCGCTCCCAAAGGCTGCATAGGTACCTCTAGCAAAAGTAATTAAGTAATGTAGCCATTACAATAATCAGCTATTCATTTAACCAGATTCATTATATATCAAAGTATGACAAGATATTAAAGATAAAATACTATATAATATAAAATTATGTTTTGGTGGCAAGTTGAATTTAACTACAATTTTCAAATAACTTTCTTTCAAAATTCAAAGCCTACTGCCTAGCTGAGGATTTAGCTCAGCGGCATAGTGTCTGCCTGGCGAGCATGTGGTTGTAAGTTTGATCCCCGGTACAAAAAAAAAAAAGCCTACTGCCTAGTATGTACTCTATCACTGTGAAGTACCTACCGGTACATAAATGTGATTTAAAAATCCTCCAGTTGTGATTTGTCACTAACTTATTAAGTAGCCTAAAATTCCACATGTTCTGTTATTGTTAAGAGCATAGTAGGATCCCACTAGAAAACCACTACTTCCCAAGGTTGTAAAGAGAGGGGAAAAAAAATATATATAAAACATGGACACAATATGAGAAGCAGCTACCTAAAGGCAGTAGAAAGCAAAGGAAATCATTCTGGTTGACAGAACAGGCTCAGAGGTAAGGAGCTATATGAAGTAAACACCTCATTTTAAGACTCTGATAAATCAATCTTTCTAGCTTGGGAAACCAGAAAACTAAAGCCAAGGAAACTATGACAAGGAAAGAGCGTGAAAAAAATAAACAGAATCCCCCAAAGTCAGTATTTACACTTCTTAGACTTTTACCAGAACCATGCATACAGAGGGCAGATTCAAACACCAGCTAACAGGGAAATCTCTAAAGTGGAACCTGAAGCGTCCACTCAAGAAATGGAATTGGCAGGCAGCTCGAATCCAATTGCCTATTAATACAATGGAAATAACACATATTAGATAAACAAGGAAATCCAGAATCATCACAAGTTAACATTCTTAATGTCCAGGACATAATCCATAAATACTGCACTAAAAAAAAAAAGAGTATACTATTAAGAGAAAAGTCAAGTGAAAATGAACTTGAGATGACCTGGGTATTTAAGTAGCTGGGAAAAAAAATTTAAGTGTCCATTAAAACTATCTTCAATACAAAGATCATGTATTAGACACATGAGCTTAAACATCACATGGTTTCTCTTATATGGGAATCAAAGTGAATAATTTAAAGAGCAAAGTAAAACACAGATAATAGGAAACAAGGAAGTAAATCTTTTGCAAATGGAAAAGGGACCAAGAGATAGAGGGAGTGGGAGAAAAGAGGTAGGGAAATAAGAAGAATTAAGATGCTGTTTAGTTACTTTTCTCTTACTGCTGAGCAAAATATACCCAATACCTAAAGTTAAAGGGGAAAAGGTTTATTGAGCTCATATTCTGTAGAGGTTTCAGTCTATAATTGGCTGGATCCAAGGCTGAGCAGCATGGTAGACAGGCATCCTAGAGGACAAACAGTTTGTGGTGAGCAGAAGATGGCAAAGCAAGCGAGCAAGAGGGACAAGACAAGCCTCTTTCTGTTCCTCACATTGTATCCAAGATACTGGGATTAGGGTAGTGCCAAATCAATCAGTGAACTGATATAGTAACTGCCCACCCTTAGTCCTAGCACCCTTAATCCTAGTATTGCACCATGAATCAATCACACACTAGATTCAGCCACCTCTAAAAAAGTCCCACCTATGACTGCATGAAACTTTGAGGGGACATCAAGACAAGACACAAGCCACAATAGATGTGTTATGTACTTGTACCAACTCCCTACAATGGGATGAATGTAGTGAACATAATCATTATGTAATACACACACATGTGAATAAAATCTTTAAAAAAATTTTTTAAATCACCTATATAATTAACAAAAATATAGGTATTCGTGGTAGAAAAAATAGAAATAATAAAAGCAAAAGGAAATACAGGGAAACGGAAAGGACTGATAAAATATCTTTAAAAAAAAAAAAAGAAAAACTATATGGACACAATAGCCAAATTGAGATGACTAAGATAAGAGCGTTAACTAGAAGACAAATCAATAGAAATTAAAGTCCAAATGACACAAAAAATTAAGACTGAACAATATGACTGAGACCTAAACCATCCGCCAAAATGAGCACACCATGGGATCACTACAGTCATCAGTGAAGTTATTCACTGATGGGTTCAGTAGTCCACATACTATTACTGTTACTAGGTGGGATTTGGCTGAAGAAGTGGGTCACTGGAGACATGATCTGGAAAGGGTGTATTCTTGTCTCCCACTCCTCCCTTCCTCCTCCGTACTCTTCTCTGTTTCCTGTCTACCACAGATGGAGCAGCTTTCCTTTTTCACTGCCTTCCACCATTCCATTTCTGCACTTAAACCAGCCAACCATGGACGGAACCCATTGGAATACATGAGTCCAAATGAACTTAAAGGTTGTGGATGTCAGGTATCGTGACAGGAAGGTGACTAATACAAAGCCTCAGGGACATATTAAATATTTAAAATGGTCTGACACACACATAATTAAAGTCCTAGAAGGACAGAGAAAGTTTTGGTAGAAAAAATTTAAAGAATTAACAAAAATTTACCAATTAGTAAAAGATATAAATGGACATAGTTAAGTTCAGTGATCACTAAGAGAATAAAAGTCGATGGTGAGACACACCTAATGGCAAACAAAGAATAGCAGACATGACACAAAAGTCAAAGGTAAAGAGTAAATCTTGAAAGCAGCAAGAGAACAATGTTTTTGTTTTAATAGCTGATTTATCATCATAAATTAAGAAGTCTCAAAAAGAGTGCAACATTTTAAATTCTGTCAATCAATAAAATACTGTCAATCAATAAAACACTGTTAAGAATGAATCTAAAAAACACAACTTCAGATTAAAAAAAACAGAATTCATGGCTAATAACCATGTACTATAATTAATACTACAGAAAGGTCTTCAAACTCAGGAGACATTTTGATAGCGAATGTAAGATTCTAAGAAAGAATGAAGACTACCAAAAATGGCAAATAATCTGTGTAAATATAAATGACTACTTGTGAGATTTTTTTCTCTTAATTTCATAATACAAGTGCATGTTTACAGTAGAAGTTATTTATAGAACATATCAAAAGTCACTAAAATGTACATTTTTCAATGGTTAGTTTTATGTAATTTTGATCTCAATTTTTAGACTATAAGGCTTATAATATACTTATTGCATCCACAACAGTAGCATAAAGGACATGAAGAGAAATTGGATTTGCAAGAAAATCTGCAAGCTTTCTTGCAATTATACATCAAGTGATACAATATAAACTGTTCATCACCTGTTAAAGAGTTAAGAACAGATAAGTGCAATGGCCACACTAGTAATCCTAGCTACTTCAGAGGCTGTGGCAGATTTTAAATTCAAACCAAGCCTGAGAAATTAAGACCTTGTCTCAAAATAAAAAAAAATTCTAAAGAGCTGGGGATGTATCTCAGGGTTCCGCGAGTTCAATCTCCAATACTAAAACCAAACACATAACAAAACAAAATCTACTACCATCACTACCGCAAAAAAATGGAACCAAAAAGAAATAGAAAATATTAGTAGTCCTACGTGAACTCAAGAAATTGAACTTGAAACCACCTTTCCACTATGAAAACTCAAGACCTAGAATTCACTGGTAAATTCTAATGAGCACTTAGGAGGGAAATACTGATTAATTTCACAAGGCTGACACTGCCCCAGAGTCAAAAATTTCAGACAAAATCACAGAGAAAATCACAGAACTAACAAACCCTTAACCCTTCAAAAAATGTTATGACATCAAATCCAAAATTATGTAAAAAGATTCTTCATCATGACACAGTGAGTTTACCTTGGGAATACAAGTGATTTATCATACAAAATTCTGTCTATGTAATACAACAACAACAAAAAAGAAAAACTGTATCATCATTTCAATGTAAAAAACAAATACACCTGATTAAAATTCAATACTCATTCAGGATAAAACCCCTCAGCAGACTAGGAATAGAACTACTACGAACTAGTTGAGTGCATCTATAAATAACCTATGAGAGTATTTATAATAGAAAAATGATATATTTAGAGGTAAATTTAAGTAAAATATGTACAATACCTATACCCTATAACCTACAAAATATTGTAGTGAAAAATATCTAAATAAATTAAGAGAGATACACTTTGGGAGTTTTAGTCAAAAATCAATGAAATTCAAATAGGTTTTTTCTTTAAGGAAGAAACAAAGAAAAATAAGCTGGTTTATAAAAAACAGAAATTTAAAGGACCTAGAAGAGCTAAAATTAACTTGCAAAGAAAAAATCAGAAGTAGAAGCCTCTTTCCTATCTGATTTTAAAAATTCTTATTAAAGCCACAATAATCAAGACAGTGGGATTGGCAGATTAGACAAATGGATCAATGGAACAGAATAGTCTAGAGATGGACTCACATTTCACAACTCAAAATGACCAGCTGATTTTTGACAAGGTTCCAAGTTAATTCAATGACAAAAAGATGTTTTCCAACAAATTATTCTAGAATAAATATCTACATGAAAGAAAATTAACTCCTTACACTACTCCATATACAAAATTAACTAGAAATGGGCAACAGATCTAAATAAATGCTCTTGGCTAAAATTACTAAATTTTAATAAAAGAAAAGGCCCAAATCAGAGAAAAAAAATTTAAACTGAACATCCAAAGGAAAAACTTTGTTCTTTGAAAGACACAATAAAGAAAATAAAAAAGATAAGTCACAGACTGGCAGCAGATTTAGAAAACATATTGGGACTTGCCATTGGGACTTTCTAGTGGGTAGCCAGTGTGAGTCAGGAGAACCAGCCAGCCACAATCTGGAGAAGCTGTGAGTATCTAGAGAAGCCGGCCCTGCACCCTACTGCCTCCTGAGGAACCTGAGTTAGGAGAAACCCAGGTGCCTGACCCATCCCCTACACTATGGACAGGTAGCCAACATGGGAAGTACCTCTGACCCCACAATCCGTTTGTCCAGAGGAACCCAGCAAAATGTCAAGAGGAAGGAGCAAAAGGTGATCTCTGGTCTCCAGCCCAAACAGAACAAGTCCAGGAGACATGAACATGGAAGAAAGAAGAAGTTGCATACCTCAAATTTTTGGGATGATGACAACTGAAGTAAAGAAACTACTTTATGAGGCTGTAAAAGAAATCAGATCAGAAACAATATCTCAGGTAAAAGAAATGACAAACATAACAAAAAGAGTTTCTGAGCATATCTAAAGAAGACACAGATAGAAAAAAAGAGGAACACGGGTAAATGAGGGAAACCTTGAATGAATAATATAGCAAAGAAGAGAAGGCATGAAACAGACTCAGAGATACACAGGAAATTAAAAACTCCACTGAAACCTGGCAAAACCACTTGAAAGAAACTGATGACAGACTTTCAAACCTTGAAGACAGGATGGCAGCTAACAATCACAAAAGGAAAGATCTCTTAAAAATAGCAAGAAACCAGAAAATAACAGTTCAATGGCTGCAAGACGACACAAAGAAAAATAATTTAAGAATGATAGGTGTCAGCAAAAAAGCAGGAGTCAACACAAATAACATAAAGATATTATTTACATTAGTAATAGCTGAAAACTTCCCAAGTATGGGAAAATGACCTGACATCCAGATAAATGAGGCACATAGAACTGCAACTAGCCATAACCAAAAGAAATCTACACCCAGACATATAATGATCAAGATCCCAGAAATTCGGCATAAGAACAAAATATTAAAGGCTACTAGAGACAAGAAATAGATAACCTATAAAGGAAAATCCATCAGAATCATGATAGATTTCTCAACACAAATCATCAAGCCAAGAAGAGCTTGGAGTAAAGTATTTCAAGTTGTGAAAGAAAACAACTTCCAACTCAGACTGATGTACCCTACAAAACTATCTTTCAAAATTGATGGAAAAATAAGATATTTCCATGACAAAGAACAACTGAAGGAATTCAACCCTACACCAAACCAACCGTATAAAGAGTACTGAAGGATAGTCTAGAGAGAGATAAAAATGACCACAGTCCCAGGAACAGCAGCAAAGTGGGATCACCGAGCAGGGCAGACAATTGAATGGAAGGGAAAAGCAGGGAGCCAAAGACAGGAAAAAAGAATGTAGATGGCCTTGATTCACCAATAAAAAGAAACGCAGGCAGAGTGGATCAAGAAACAAGATTCATCAATATGTGGTATACAAGAAACACATTAAATCGAAAGGAATTTCATAGTCTAAAAGTCAAAGGAGAAAAAACAATGCTCCATGCAACAGGGAATTAGAAAAAAGCAGGAATAGCTTGCCCATCAACTATAGAACAGATAAGGAAGATAGGACATTTTTATACAATGGAAAGCTACTCAGTTATAAAGAAGGATAATCATGAGGCTCTTGTAGGTAAACAGATGCAACTTGTGATCATGCTCGTCGGTGAAACGGTCTGGACACACATAGGTGAACATGCTGTCTCTCTAGTATAAAAAACTGAAGGAATTACTGGGATCCAAAATGTACAATAGATATTGTGAAAGTGAAGGAGGAGGAAACTTCTAAAATGGGAAGATAGACACCATTGTTAATTCCCTATTATTTTGTTTTAAAGTCTTTTATAATTTTCATTGTTTTGTTTTGACTGGTCTTATTGTTTGATTTTATTATATCTGATGGTATGGGCAGCTGTGTTGAAGATAATAAGATACTATAGTTGCCATTGTTGATGTCCTATTATCTTGTTTTGAAATCCTGTACCACTTTCACTGTTTTGATTGGTTTTATTCTGTTCTATTTGAGTTTACTAGGTCTGCTGATATGGATAGCTATTTTGAAGATAATGAGGCATTATGGTACCCATTGTTGATTTCCTATCATCTTGTTTTGAAATCCTGCATCACTTTCACTGTTTTGATTGGTTTTCTTGTTTTATTTGGTTTGATTTTAATATGCCTGCTGGTATGGGCAGCTAGTTTGAAGATAACAAGAGGCATTATGGTGGCCACTGTTGACCTCCCACTATCTTGTTTTGAAGTCCTGTATTGCTTTTACTATTTTGTTTTGATAGGTTTTATTGTTTTATTTTGTGTGTGGTTTTATTTTCTTAAAAATAAAAAAATTAAATTACAATTTTAAAAATTCTTCAATAAAGTTTTATACTTGACTACTGAAGCTCAATATTATGGGCCGTTAAATGAACTAAGATTGAATTTCATCTATTTTGAATTTTAATATGAGAGAACAGCAGTTTACAATGACTGGCTGCCAACACAATTTCAAATTACTCTGTTCTCAAATTTTTAGAACTAAAAGTAAATGTTGGTTTTTAAAATTTAATAAAACACAGCAGAAAAAAATCAATTTAAAATACTTTTATAACAAACATGTATAATGAAAAATAATTTGTCAGAAATGATTTGCTATAAAGATATTAACTACATTTTATTCCCAATGATATGGAAACTGTCCTAGACTCTTTCTCAGATGATCCTGTGCTTGTATAAGAAAGCTCTTGACATAGTACTTAGGCCTGGATATTAAAAACTGAACACTCCATCATGGCAGTAAAGCCTTATTTAGATAAAGAGCTTCTTATGATAAAAATTTATTTGGGGGAGATGGATTAAAACAAAGAAAGCAAAGTGTGTATCTACAAAAACTTATTATTTCCAAAAGAAACCACTTTACTTTGATGTCAAACTCAGCAATGCAAAATTTTGTTTTCAAGTGATTTCCTCAATAAAGCATGCTGTTCATTTCTGTGCTATTTAGTTCGCTGTATTTTTACAAGAGACAGGCTGAGCAAACCATGATTGAGAGAAGCCATCTTATGCACATTGCTGTTGTCCCACATCATTCCGAACAAACCTTTTTAGATCGTTAACTACCACAGGAGTGCTGATTACACAGGCACCAGCAATTTCCTAACCAATGACCACCTGAACAATGATGTGTTCAGCTTCTCAGACCCTGCAGCCTTTCAAAGGTGAATCATTTCACAGTTTGGAACTAGATCTCCATAGCAACTTCCCTTTGAGGGTTTTAGAATCACCATCCAGTAATTCTATGATCATCAAGCTCAACCATTCCCAATGGTTCTTTTCACAGCAGATGGAAAAGGAAGCCTTGAAATTTTACAGTCTATTTCAAGCAATTCATCTGGCAGCCTATTAGAATTCAAAATATTTCGACCTTCAATCACAAAGCATGTTATCTGAAGCTGTGGTGATCTCAAGTCAAGACAAGCAGACGTTTTAGTCTAATCATCCATGATGAGAAGAGACTGACAAAAACTCTTAATTCAACCACCATCAAAATGCTTATTTTAACTGCATGAAAGTCTTTCAACAGGCAATGAAAACACACCATGTACCATTTTATCACAACCTTCTCCTCAGGAAAATATGAATTCTGAATATTGACATGGATCTCTGCACTTCTTAAACTGTTTGGAACAAATACATTTCTTAAAAGTTAGCATAAATCCAATTTAAGAGCACTATTATTGTCTGCTACAAAAGCCAGAAACCATAAGCAAATGGCAATGGACTTCTGATAAAGTCAATCAGTTTAATAAAAAGTACATTTGGATTAAATTTTTTTCAGAAACAATCAAACATAACCAATCAAAATATTAACACCAAATCCTCTGAAAATTAGTATCAACTAAAAGGGAAAGTCACATCCTTAAGAAAATCTTAACTTACAAAAAGTTGCTGATTTTATTTGGATAATTCTCTAATAATTTCAAAACATACTAACCCTCCTATTTTTAAAATATTAAACACACAAAGATACACATTTTAAATTATTACTAACAAGTTATGTATCCAAACCCTTTTATACTTGAAAATTCAACTGTACTTTCAGTTTCATTAAATAATTTTATTAAATAATTCTTAGTGTTTAAGTATTAGCCAAATACAGATATTCATTTCAGTATTTATTACTGAAATCAGTATTCAATATTTACTGGTATAGTAGAAGCATATCCAAAAATTTTTAAAGCCTGTTTTATAATTACTAATTAATTCAAAACTATTTCCTATAAAGAGCCAAACCAACTTTAACAATGCAAATCAAAATAACACAAAATAATCAAAATAAACAGTCCAAACAAGGTAACTTTAATTTGCAAATTCACCTCTTCCCAAATAGGAATACTATATAAATACCAGCCCAAAACTTTAGTGCTTTAAAAAACAATATATAAATTTAATCATTCCATGAGATTAAAAAAAGAATGATTTATTACACTTCCTTAACACAAACATACACATTTCACATAATTAAGTCATGTTACTTGCCACATAAATTATGCCAGCTAATTTAAATTGTCTGTCCACTGGCCTATGTATATTTCAAATTGTGTGTTTCTCTGTGCAGTACCTTTACCTGAACTATATATGTGATTTAGGTATCTAATCACAAAAGGAGAAGACAGAAAAATTATTTAATGTTACAGAACTAGTTACAAAAAACTTGTACCAAAAAAACACAAAACTTGTACAATCTAGAAAAACTCCTGATATTGGGAAACTAAGTACAAATTTTCAAAGGAAAAATAAGCAATGTAATAATTATTTCAATGAGAATAACATTAAAACCTTGCTTTCAAGGAGTGCTGCTTCTTTTCAAAAGTTTAACTTCTATCAGAGGATAATTGATATTATACTGAGAAAGATAGTATACTAATACTATACTGAGAAAGATATTATATCATTATATCTTACTTTGGATTCATTTGGCTGATGATCTGAATCCTGTAACTAATTAAAACTGTCAGGTTTTGTTTTGTTTTTTAGTTGTTTTGAGACAGGGTTTTGCTATACAGCTCAGTTCACACTGGCCTTGAATGCACTTTCTAGTCCAGGCTTGAACTCACAGCAATCTTCCCGCCCCATGTGCTGGGATTATAGGCATGGGCCACCATGCTTGGCTTATCTGAGTTACAAAAAAAGAAAAATGTGAGTAGCAATTTAATCCAAGGATAATACATCAGTTAGGCTAATGAGCAGAAAATGACACATGTATGTCAGTGTATTTTTACTTTTAACTTTTTTTTTGGTACCAGGGATCGAACTTAGGACCGCGCACTTGCAAGGCAGGCATTTATGCTGCTGAGCTAAATCCCCAGCCCTTTATTTTTAACTTTAGGAGTGAGATAACATATGAACAAGGGCATGGTGGGGGGATTACTAATGAAATACTCTAATTCCCAAAATTCTCCAGTACAATTTTATAGTTACAGTTAGGCAATAATGTGAGAAATTATTACTAGTACTACACACATCAAAGGTTAAATAACTAAAAACTTCTCAAAACAGTTACACATGAGCATTTTATGGAAACTCTATTAACCTAAGAATAATTTACAACTTAATTATCAACAATTATGAAACCAATAAATATTTCTGTTCAATTATCTGTAAGTCAGACAGTAGTGTGAAATAAAAATATAAAGGTTTATAGACACTTCTACTGGTGGTAACAAATCTTCCTAAAACAATACGGCCTTACAATACAAAGGAAACATACTGATTAATTCTGAGTTATAATGAATTTTATCATGTTTTAATTCTCCCACTTAACTATGAACTTTTCAAGGACAGATATATTAGGAATTTCACTAAGCCAGACCTTAAGGCTTTTATCTGACACTGTAGCTCCTTAATACATGTTTGATATCAGTTGTAGCGATGTAAATAGAGACAGTGGCTACATCTGAAAAAACTCATATTGCTTAAACATTCTAGTGTCTGAACTTGGTTTCCACTTGCCATTTCTATATAACAAGAACTGGAAATATAAACAGATTAATTTAATAAGAAAATATAACAAAATCAAAAATACTTGATAAATCTTTTTTTTTTTTTTTTTTACTTTTATAATCTCCTTTCCTCCCTTATTTACAAAGAACTTGCTCCTAACAGTAAGCTAAAATACAACTATTGAGTTTACCAGCCCAGGATAACCTTAAGTTTATTTTATAACATATAATCAAGCAACATACTGTAATTGAGGCATACTGAAAACAGCAGTTACTAGCTAATTAACATTAGCAGAAACATTTCTCTCAATGAAGAATAAAAAAACCCAAAGATTCCATAATAAAATAGTTACAAATGTTATAATTTAAGTTACACACTAACAATTTTACATCTGACGTAATACTAAGATAAATATAAATATATCCATTTTTATTCATATCAATAGCTTTACGTATATTTTAACTACCAAATGTTGAGAATATGTAAGTAAAACTAGGCAACTTCTAAGTACACCACCAGAAGTATAGCCATATAATCAGAGTACAAATTTGTTGTATGTGTATCAGTAGTCTTTCTTCAATCAACAAAGCCAAAGTGTAGTTGCTACAGTACTTGATCTATGACTGGGGCAGCAATCTAAAGAAAAGCACCTCTAACAATCATATTATTCCTCAGATAAGATAGGAGGATGCAGTGCAATGGCTAAAACTTTTCTCCTAGAGAGTCACACTACTTCAGTGATATCTTAAGTTGCTACTGCTCCATGGACATAAAACCTGAGGAAAACCCTCCTCTAATAGATCAACTAACAGAATACTGTAGTTCAAAACTACAAGTCACACTGGAATGCAAGCATACCAAATTTGTTCATAAGAATATGGGAAAAAACTGTGTCTTTAATGAACACTGTACAGACATTTTTGATTATCATTATTCCCCAAACAATACAGGTTAACAACTATTTATATATTAGTAGCTATTACAAGTAATCCAGAAAATAATTTAAAGTAACAAGAGGAGGTAGATAGATTATATCTAAACACTACACTATTTTACATGAGTATCTGATGATTTTAGAATCTTCAGAGATCCTGAAACAAATTCCTGGTGAATACTGAGAAATGAGTACATGAAAAGCATATTTTTGTTAAGGAGCTGGTTCATTAACAACTAACGAGAGTTCTTAAAAGATGTACCCTTTGAATCAGTAACTTCTACTTTTAGCAATATATCCCAAAGAAAAGAGGAGGTAATGAGGTAATAATGGTACAAATGAAGTATTTACATAGATGTTTGTGGCATCATTCAACAACTCATTCAACGTGTACTAATGAGCCCAGGGTCATGAATCTAACTTTACTTACCAGTAGCACAAACCAGAAAAGAAACAGATAATCTGCTAATATTTAATCAAGGAAGATGACCAAAGAGGAGCATTTGGCGACATACAGGCAATTGGTGATCTAAATGAACATTTTAAAGTGTTCTTTTAAGGGTAAAGCCTGCCTGGATTACACTAGAAACAAGTAAAAGTGGGATGTAAGTGGAGATGACGACGACTTAGTTTTGTTGAAAACTAAGAGAATTAAGCAATACTTGGAGGTCAGTCATGTGTCAAGGAAGCTTCTCGCTTTACTTTTTTTGGATTTCATTTTTTTGTTTTTGTTTCTTAAGGTATATGGTATTATAGCATGTTTGCATGGTCACAGGAACAAAGCAAGCAGAGGAAATGTAATACAGAAAATGGCTTGACAACAGGATCACAGTAATTATGAACAAGAAAAAAGCAGATGTAATGTTAAGTGGAGAGGCTGGCTTTGTCAGGTATAACCTGCCTGCTCTCATAAGAGAAAATTTAGAGTATATGATGTAGGTAGATACAGGATGACAGGATGACAAACTCAAAATCACCAGGCCCTACTCTGCTTCTAGATCCTGCATTTGCCATTGCTTCTGTTCACAAATACATGACTTATTTCCTTACTTCCTTCAATTGTTTACTCAAATGTCAACTTCTCAGTAAGTTCTCCTTTTGCAGTCTTTAAACCTGAAAAGCCACCTTACCACTATTCTACCTTCCGCCACTATTTTTTCTTCTTTATATTTATAGCTGCATAGTAAAGAACAGATTTTATTTTTTTAAGTGCTTTATTTATTGTCTATCTCCCTGATCAGGAATACAAGCACTTGAAGGCATCATTTTTTATCTCTTTTGTTCACTATCATATCCTGAAGTGAATTTACTGTGGAAAAGGGCAAGTAACTCTTTTCTGACTGCTGAGGTTTTAAGGAGTAGAGAAAAGGCGAACAGGGCATGAAATTTACCTGAAGAAGTAAAAATGAAAACAACTTATATGTCTGTTGTTCAGTTTGTTGGGGCAGTTTTGTTCTTTGCAGTCTTTCATAGATCCAGGTTCCTTCTAAGTCATGACTCTGCTATTCTAAGACACTGGCATCATCTGCATGGTCTAAGAACTTCCAATTAAACTAACATAAAAGAAAAAGGACAACTATTAGAGGTACAGATAATATTTTAAGATGCAGGCCAAAGAGTCCACTGAATTAATGTATTCTATCTCATTTCTTTTGATCTGCATTTTTATCTATTTTCAAAACCTGTCTCAGGCTGGGGGGGGGGTTAGCCCAGTGGCAGAAGCACCTGCCTGGCAAGCACAAGGTCATGAGTTCAATCCCTGATACCCCAAACCCCTCCCAAAACAAAAACAAAACCCTGTCTCATCTAGGGAAGTATCCCCTATACTAAGTTTATAAATTCATCATCCTAATGCTTAATTATTCTCAGTTGTAGTCCCAAATGTGTAATTTAAACACAAATATAAAGTAGTCTGGAAATTTCATACATGTAAGTCTTACATATCTAATTATCTATTAGCCACTCGATAACATAGAAAATTTTTCACATTTAACTTGAGTTCTCCCCATAGTACCTAGTAAAGAATCTGGCAAACAAAGTACTCTTTTAAAAAGTACTTCAAAAATACAAACAACAATCAGAAATACAATAAAAGAGAATACTATATTTACCATACCAACAAGATAAAGTTCCTAGAAATAAATTTTACAAGAAACATGCAAAACCAACATTAGAGAGACTTAACACGTTTCCAAATAGCCTGCTATGGCTTGGATATTGGATGTTCCCCAATAATTCTTACGCTGAAAGCTTGGTGCTCCATTTCAAATTACTGGGAGATGATAGAGGGGTCAAGAGGAAATGATTCCGTTACTGGGTCCACCACACTGAGAAAGAATTAATCCCCATTCATGAGGGGCCAGTGCCCATTCAAGAGAGGGTTGTTACAAAGCAAGTTTGTTCTTAGCTAAGTTCCTTTGCTTCCACTCTTGCCATGTGATCTTTCTTCACATGTACTTTCACCATAAGTCCCTACCAGAAGATGATGGCAGCACTAGGCTCTCAGACCTCTACAACTACAAACTGTAAATAAGCCTCTTTTCTTTATGAAGTACCCAGCCTCAAGTATTTTGTTAGAGCAACACAAAATGGGCTAAGACATAATCCAAAAGTATACCTGAAAAAATAAACCAACATACCATATTTTTGAATGGGAAAATCAGAATAATATTTTCTATGTTTCTTTTCCTGGGATGAGGGAAGCTGGTTGTTAAGTTTATATAGAAATAAATAAGCAGGGGCTGGGAATTTAGCTCAGCAGCATAAGCGCCTGCCTTGCAAGCAAGTGGTCCTGAGTTTGATCCCCGGTACCAATTAAAAAAAAAAGAAAGAAAGAAATAAGCAAGACTACACAGAAACACTTGCAAAATGAAAGAAAACAAGATCTTCCAGATATTTCCATATATATACAAACATAACTATATAGACTTAATATAAAAAATGTGGCATTAGCAAAATAATGAGACTGATGAGGCAGAATAAAAGATCTGAAATAGATCAAAATACTTGAAATCTAGCATATGATAAAGTCAGCATCTTAAATCCATAAATGTATTAATATTACCAGACAATCAGAGAGCAATTACAAAAAAAATTGTTAAAGACAAGGACTAATGTCTTACAAAGCATACAAATAAACTCTAATCCAATTAAAGAAATTAAAAAGTACTCTAAGAATGTATAAGGTTATTTTGTAACCTTTAATTGAAAAAGGCTTTTTGATTAATAAGCCCAATTTAAAAATTTTGAATAGTAAAATATACCACAAAGTCAAAATACAAATAACAAATTTGGAAAAAACATCTACAACTCATGTAATGAAGGACTGACATCTCCAACCTGTATGGAATTCTTAGTTGTCAAAGAAAAACAATGAAACAAAAGAACCCAGTAAGAAAATGGGGAAGCAACATCACCAGGTACTCTATAAGAAAAATACAAGCTCTTAAACACATGAAGGGATGTTCAACCTCTCTCATAATGAAGAAACCAAAATAAAACCACACCAAGATACTAATTATCTGCTAGTGAACTGCTAAAATCCTTAAATTTAACACATGTTCTACTGGCAAGAATAGAGAAAAGGGCATTCTCATATACCTTGGGGTGCAGTACAAAATGGTACAAGCCTTAGGAGGAAAATTTGGCAATATCTACTGTAATTATCAACGTATTTTCCATTTCACAGCCTCCCTTTTCACTTTTTTTCTTTGCTTTGAGTAGTACATGTTTACAGCACTAAACAGTTTATAGTCATCTTGGTGAGTAATATACACAATATGGCTTGTTTCTTTTTTAATTCCCTTCCCTTCCTTCATCTAATTTCCCTTTTCCCATTTTTATTATTGTTGATATTATAATCTTGGCTCATGTTTGTGACTTATGTTTATGGTTCACGATTATATTCGCTGAGGTTCCTGTACACAGCAGTTGACTTTTCTCCCTTCCCCTCCTCCTCACACCTTGCCCTTAGTCTCTTGGACCAGTTCCCATTTCCAGAGACCCATCTCCTCGTTTCCAATGCATCCTTTATCAATCTCTTTGTACTTTTGACTGCCTCACTTTTTAATCTATCTCTCATTCACTTACTCATACGTAAAATAACAAGTGTAGTATATTATGAGATCATAGAGTATAATTAAAGCAAAAAAAGGAAATAATCCAAGTATCTAACAATAATAAATTATTTGAATAAAACTAACACAGGCATACAAAGAAATACAATGCATTTGTAGAGGAAAAAAATGAAGACAGTCTTTCTGTACTTATAGGAGGTATTCATCAGGATTTTTTTTTCTTTTATTTTCAGTGCTGAGAATTGAACCCCAGTCCTTGCATATTTTACTAAGCACTCTATTGCTGAGCTATATCCCCAACCCTTCTCCAGGGTATTTTAAATGTCAAAAAAGATGTATATGGTAGGTTATTTTTCCTTTAGAAAAAGGGAGGAAATACATTTAGTTATATTTTCTCATATCTGTATAAAGTATAGAAGAATAAACAGTAAATTAGTGTGAATAAAACTGTAAGTGTAAGTGAAATATACCAGGTTAAAAACAAGGTGCTAGACTTTTTAGTGTACACCCTTGTATCTAATTTTGACTTCTGAGTAACCTAGAATTGTGTATCCAAAACAATTAGTATATTTAGACTTAAATTTATATAGTATTTCTCAGTATTTACAGTTTAACCTGTATCTTATTTATTATGATTTGAAACGAGACATGATAATCACCTCCACTTCACATAGGAAACACAACAACCTCCCCCCACACACACTGCCCTGTTTTTGGTTTTGAGGTAAGTTCTTGCTATGAAGATTAACCTGGCCTTTAACTCTCTATGCAAACCCAGACTGGCCTTGAATTTGCAAGAATTCTCCTGCTTCAGCCTCCCAAGTGCTGGGATTACAAGGGTGTGCCACCATGCCCAGCCTGAAAGAGCAACTATTAAGTAACAAAGCTGTAACTAAGAAACACAGCTCTGTTTCCAAGTACCGGGTCACTTATATTTTTAAAATGTAGAGTTCTATCTTAAAGGCAGAAAATACTGCTTCAAGTGATTTACATTAAGGTTACAGATACAATATTAAGAACAAGTTTGGGGGGGAAACAGGCTTTACTCTACTACATGTCAGTTATTTATCAAAAAGTTAATACAACAACATTTGTTATAGTATATGTAATCGATGCTGTTCCAAAGGAAATTCCTAGCTCTAGGAATGGATGTATACCTAATGATATGTTTCATTTCACACACAAATTTTAAAAACTTCCTACATTAGAAAATAACTATTGGCCAGGGAAGACATTTAAAAGTAATTCCTGGTCAAAGGATACAAAATTTCCGTTAGGAGAAATGAATTCAAGAGCTCTACTGCACATAATGGTAACAGCATATTGTATACCTGAAAACTGCTCAGGGAATAGATTAAGTGCTTTCACCACACACACACAAAGAAGAGTGTAAGCAATACATATGTTAAATAGCTGGATTTAGCTGTCCTACAATATATACATATGTATCAAACATTGTTATACATCATAAATCTAAAAACCTATACTTTATAAGTAAATAGCTCCTAATCCAGTTTTATTTAGGAAATCAACAGGCTGAATAGCTCCAATGTATGTTTACAGTAATGCTTTCTCCTTTATTTTAGATAGGCATACCTAAAGTCTGAAACATAACATACCCTTTTACACAGCACAATACTTACCACTCTCACCCCAAGTCAAATTTTTCCCTAAAACGAAAATTATTTCTCAAAGGAAAATTACAATTAAACTAGTAGGTATCACCCTGTATTTTCTGAATTCTTCCTCATCATATATGTATATAGAGTATTAAAATTCTAGGCATTTTGGAGCCCTCTTGATCATAACGTATGTGTAGTTGGCAGCAGTTAGCCAAGTGGTGGTATTATTCACATTTAACTTTATTGATGTATTGTACTAAAATTTACCATCTTGCTATTTTCTATTTGTTCCATCTACTTTTTCCTTATTCTTTCTGTGACTTTTTTGTAGTAAGGTTCTAATATTTAGGCCTGTTTCAAAAATTTTAGTAACTTTCCAAAGGTTGGCAATATACATTGTAAACAGTGTATCACTTCACACATAGTGTAAGTGCCTTACAATAATAAATCATAACTCCTGTCATCTTTTATGCTATTGTTTTCATAACTTACTCTTACACATTCTTAAACCAGTAAGATATTGTTACTTCTTTTGCCTTAGGTAGTCAATTATCTTTTTGTAGTGCATAAGTAGGCCAACTACAGCCAATAGGTAAAATCTACTGACCACCAACTGCTTTTGAAATTAAAATTTTCCTGGAACACAGTCATACTTATTCACACTACACCAGCAAAGCTGAATAGCTGCAACAGAATCTGTGGCCCTCGAAAATACTTACTGTCTATCCCTTCATATAAGATGTTTATTCCTTATCCCTTTTTATAAAAAGTTTGATCCCTTTTTCAAGGGATCAAACTTTTGCAGCAATTAAACGTAAGATATCAATTTTTCCTTCCTGGTTATCTTTTGTAGATGCGAAATTCTTCTACCTAGAGAATTTTTTTTAACATTGCCTATAGAGTATATATCTATTGGCAATGTGCTTTTTATTTGCCTAAGAAAGCCTACTTCTCCATTTTCAAAAAATATTTCATTAGGTACAAATTTCTGGGCTAAATGTTTTTTCTTTTCTTTTAGCACTTTAAAAATGTCACTCCACTGTCTCCTAGCTTCTATAAACAGTTCCTGATGACTTCTATATTTTAAAGACTTAAAAATCCCAATGTGTAAAATAACATTTGCCCAAGTCTTACATTGTTCTTTAATTACATTCATTATTTTCCTGAATAAAATTTTAATTGAATTTATTCCTGTGGCTCATTGACTATGAAGAATAAAGCACACATACATGTACCACAATCTTCTCAGGCCTTATCACAATTTGGCACTCTACCACATACATTTGGTTAGTTTTTATCTTATATTAAACACATGAACATGCACATACATATTCATTCATATTTCTTCCTTTCCCCCCACCTCTTTACTCTCTCTCTCTCTTTCTCTCTATCTCTCCAGGAAGGACCTAAATAGGGTCCTTTCTTTCATTTAAACATCCTATCTGAATCTTCATGCGTTTTAGCCTCCATTTATATTTCTTCCTGCTGTGATATCAATATTTTTAAAAATTTGTTTCTTCTGGTAAGACATTAAAACTTATGGTTGTATAATGTAAAATTCTACCATAAATAACCATTTTAAGGAATGTAATAAAGTTTATGTACTTAATGCTAGTTCTTATTTATTACTATGCTTTTAAAAAAGTCAAAGTAATTTTTATTCAAATGTCACCAGCACAAATTTTCCAGTTGCATGCATGAAAAAGTTGTTTAAATATGCTGTCTTCATATAGTAACTAATCTAAAATAGGAAACTATCCTTGTAGCAACTGAAGTCTCAGGGACAGATGCACTGATTAGAAATTTCAACATAACTCATGCTGTCTGAAAGGCCTTCAGATGCAGATGTTCCATCTTATGACTCATTTAACCATTTACTTATGTACCAATGTCCACTATATTACACCATTCACATCACCAAGTAATGAGGGAAAAAACCCTCAAATTTTGTTCTTTTAAATATAAAGCTCTCATTTAAACTCTTTTTCTAAAAAGAACATAGGTAGTTTCTGAATATAAACTAGTGCTCTAGCCAGCCAATTGTATCATAGAGACATACCACTAGCTACAAAGAAAATACTCTTACCTATTATTAAAATAAAAACTAAATAATGACCTTAAGCCTGTTTACAAAGCATAAAAAAACTTCAAGTAATTTTGTTCTATTAGTTCTGAAACCTGCTCAATGGAATAATTATCTGAAGAAAATACTTGTAAAATTTAAATGTCAATATACTAAAACTGTTAACTTACTTAAATAAATTACAACCAGGATTATTTAACGAGACATCAAAAGGGGGAACTTCACATATAAAACCCACTGGTAAAGCACTCTATCTAGATGATGTGTACAGTTAATGTTAGCACAAATACAAAAAAAGATAGCTAACAGTTCAAATATTTATTCTAGATTCTATCTTAAGTCTTAATCAAATGGTTACACTTTGTTTCTTTTTAACAGAGAAAAATGAGTACAAGTAACTGCTAAGTGTTTTTAACAAAGAATTTAAAATTTAGAACAATACTATTCAACTGACAGTGAATGTGTCTTATTAACAGTATTAAACTTCATTTAAAAATCAAATTATGTAGTTGAAGGATTTTCCAGACACATAGGTTTGCCACATTTTATCTCTTAATGTAGCATTTATTAAAGTAAATTTTGAAATTAGGGAAAATCTTGAATAATATAACCACTTTCTTATTTGCTACCCAAAAAGGGAGAGATTTTTATAAAACTGTCATGTTAAGTAGTAGTCAATAGCTGCATACAATCAGTAAACAAATTCATTTCAAGGCAAGAACTGAATCACCATTTAATGGTTGCAATTTAGATTATTCTAGCGTGTAATACTTTAATTGTATAAAACAAAGCTGATGTCACAAATACAAAAGAAGTTCTTGCAAAGCAAGTACCACAAGTAATTTCTATGCTGCCATTGATGGCTGACAAGTGATGAGCATTTTGTTCAAATGTGTATACCACACACATAAGACAACAGGTGGTTAATAAAAAGAACACACTGAAGAGACGCTTTTAAATTTTTTACAATCAACATTTTTATAATATGCCTTGTCTGAATATCTTGTTATGATCTCTGTATAGTGAAAAAGATTTCTTGAACAGAGAAATATATTACTCTTAAGCTAAAAAAGGAGACGCTGAATCAGACCAATGAGGACTAATACTGGTTTAAAAATGTTTATATTGCATCCTAATATATTGCCAACATATCGACATGTTGCCAGGGCATTCAATAAATAATAATGTAGACTACAATATGTTATGGCTTGTGTGTAGATGTTCCCCTCCAAGCCTCATGTGGTCATAAGGTGGGGTTTTTTCAGAGGCAGCTGAATCTAGAGTGTTTGATGCTGGAACTGATGCTGCAATGCTAGGATCAAGGGCACTAGGATTAAGGATGTGAGTGCTACTGGCTCTAAATAGTCTAGATAAGATAAAAAGGGTAGAAAGATGCTGTTAAGGTCCCTTGTTGCTTTTGCTACTTTCCACCCCTCTGCCATGTGCTACCCTGCCTTGGAACAGCCAATGTGGACTAAACGTCTACAAACTATGAGCCAAATAAACTTTTCCTCCTTTAACTTCAGGTGTTGAGTATTTTGTCTCAGCAACGAGAGAAGAAAGAATTTTTTTTTTGTTCTACTACCATTGGTTCTATCACATTGTGTCTTATTGGAATTTGAATATGTGTGATAGCTCAAACAAATTTTTTTTTCTTTTTTATCAAAAATGAGATATTACAGTACCCATTGAACATTTTCTGTTATTCGGTTCAGAAAGCCCTGTAATTCTTTCACTCTATGCATGGCTTTATACTATTGTGTTATGTTTGATATTATTGTATTT
>PVJX010003085.1:0-112716 GCA_004027295.1 Dolichotis patagonum
AAAACCACCAAGCAAGGCAGACAATTAAACAGAATGGAAAGCTAAAGATACAACAGCAGAAAGATAACATGTCAACAATAAACCAATATATAACAGTTACAACCATTAATGTAAATGGCCTCAACTCACCAATCAAAAGAAACAGACTGGCAGAATGGATCAAGAAACAACATCCAACCATATGCTGTCTACAAGAAACTCATCTTATCCAAAAGGAAAGCCATAGACTGAAAGTCAAAGGATGGAAAACAATACTTCACGCAACAGGGAAGAAAAAGCGGGAGTACCAATCTTGTTTGCAGACAATGTGAACTTCAAACCAAGAATGATCTAAAGAGATAAAGAAGGTCACTACATACTAGTCAGGGGAAAACTTCAAGAGGAAGAGATAACAATCTTAAATATATGTGCATCAAATTCCAGAGCACACAGCTATACAAAGCAAATATTAACTGAAATGAAAAGTCAAATAAGCAATAACACAATTATAACAGGAGATTTTAACACACCATTGACACAAAGGGACAGATCAACTAGACAGAAAATCAGCAAAGAAATAACACAACTGAATCACACCTGTGAACAAATGGACTTGATAGACGTATATAGAGTTTTCCATCCAACAACATCAGAATATACCTTCTTCTCAGCAGTACATGGCACATTCTCTAAAAGAGACCATATACTAGCCCACAGAACATATTTAAGTAAATGAAAAAGAACTGAAATTATCCAATGCATGTTATCAGATCATAGTGGCATGAAATTAGAAATTAACGATAAAAGCAACCACAAAAACCTCAAAAACACATGGAAACTGAGTAATACACTCTTGAGCAATCAGTGGGTCACAGAGGAAATTAAAGAAGAAATTAAACATTATCTACAAGCAAATGAAAATACAAACACAACTTACCAGAATTTGTGGGATGCAATGAAATCAGTCCTCAGAGGAAAATTTATTGCACTGAGTTCACACATCAGGAAGACAGAACAAACACAAATAAACAACCTGATGCCACAACTAAAACATCTAGAAAAAGAAGAGCAAGCCAAGGTGAAAACCAAAAGAAGGGAGGAAATTATAAGGATTAGAGCAGAAATTAATGCAATAGAGACTAAGAAAACAGTACAAAGGATTAATGAATCAAAGAGTTTGGTTCTTTGAAAGAATACATAAAATTGATAAGCTCCTGGCTAACCTTATTTAAAAAAGGAAAGAAAAAAAACTCAAATTCATGCAATAAGGAATGAAAAAGGGGAAACTACTACAGACTCAGTGGAAATACAGAAGATCATCAACACCTATTTTAAATACCTCTACTCTCATAGGTTCGATAACACTGAAGAAATAGACAGATTCCTAGATATATATGAACTACCAAAACTGGATCAGGAAGATGTAAAACTGCTGAATAACCTAATTTCTATTACTGAAATTGAAAATGTAATTAAGTCCTTGCCAACAAAGGAGAGCCCAGGCCCAGATGCATTCACTGCAGAATTCTACAAGAAATAAAAAGAAGAGTTAATTCCAACACTCCTCAAACTCTTCAATGGAATTGAAAGGGAAGCAATTCTTCCTAAGTCATTCCTGGAAGCAAATATTACTCTAGTACCAAAACCAGAGAAAGACCAACTAAAAAAGAGAACTATAGGCCAATCTCCCTAATGAACATAGACGTAAAAATTCTCAATAAAATATTAGTAAACAGGATACAGCAAATCATCAAGATTATTCACCCTGACCAAGTGGGATTCATCCCAGGAATGCAGGGATGGTTCAACATACATAAATCAATAAATGTAATCCACCATATCAATAGAGCCAAAAGGAAGAACCACATGATCATCTCTATAGATGCAGAAAAAGCTTTTGATAAGGTCCAACACTCATTCATGATAAGAACCTTACAGAGAATTGGAATAGATGGTCTTTACCTCAAAATGATAAAGACTATCTGTGACAAACCTACAGCCAGTATCACATTAAATCAAAAACTGAAAGCCTTTACCTTAAAATCATGTACAAGACGAGGATGTCCCCTATCACCGCTCCTATTCATCATAGTACTGGAATTACTAGCCAGAGCAATTAGACAAGAGAGAAATAAAAGGAGTAAAGATAAGAAAAGAGGAAGTTAAATTATCATTATTTGCAGATGACATGATACTTTACATAGAAGACCCCCAAAACTCCATTGAAAAACTCCTAGATATAATAAATAAATTCAGCAATGTAGCTGGATACAAAGTCAATACTCAAAAATCAACAGCATTCCTATACACTAACAACAAAAATACTGAGAGAGAAGTAAGAGAAGCCACACCCTTCACACTAGCATCCAAAAAAATGAAATACTTAGGAATTACTCTCACGAAAGATGTAAAACAGCTATACAAGGAAAATCATAATACCCTGAAAAAGGAAATCGAAGAGGACCTCAGAAAATGGAAAGACATCCCCTGTTCATGGATAGGAAGAACAAACATTGTGAAAAGGGCCATTCTCCCAAAATTACTATACATATTCAATGCAATCCCAATCAAAATACCACTAACATACCTCATAGATCTAGAGAAATCACTCCTAAAATTCATCTGGAACCAGAAGAGACCTAGAATAGCAAAGGCAATTCTAAGCAGCAAAGGCAAGGCAGGAAGCATCCCAATCTCTGATTTGAAATTATACTAAAAAGCTACAATAATAAAATCAACATGGTACTGGAATAAAAACAGACCGGAAGATCAATGGAATAGATTGGAAGACACAACCACAATCACAAACACACTCAACCACCTTATCTTTGATAAATGGGCCAAACATGTTCGCTGGAAGAATGACAGTCTCTTCCACAAATGGTGCTGGAAATATTGGCTATCCATATGCAGAAGACTAAAACTAGACCCATGTCTATCACCATGTACTAAACTAAAATCTAAATGGATCAAAGATCTAAATATTAAAACAGAAACACTAAATCTGTTGGAAGACAAAGTAGGTAAAAACCTCAAAGATATAGGGGTAGGTAGAGAATTCATGAACAAGAATCAAACTGCACGGGAAATACTTCCCAGAATCAATAACTGGGACCGTAGTTTATTAAAGAGTTTCTGCAAGTCAAAAGAGGTTTCCAGCACAGTGAAAAGAAAACCTACAAATTTGGAAAAAAAACTTAACGGACTGTCCCTCAGACAAAGGACTTCTGTCTAGAACTTATAAAGAATTAAAAAAAATCAGACCCTCAAAATTCAAAGACCCAATCCAAAAATGGGCATCTGAAATGAATACACAGTTCTCAGATGAAGAAATACGAATGGCAAATAAATATATGAAAAAATGTTCATCATCATTAGTCATTAGAGAAATGCAAATTAAAATTACACTGAGATTCCATCTCACTCCAGAAAGAATGGCCAGGATAGAAAACACTACCAACAAGTGTTGGAGAGGCTGTGGGGAAAAAGGAACTCTTCTGCACCATTGGTGGGAGTGTAGACTTGTGCAACCACGTGGAGGTCAGTCTGGAGATTCCTCAAAAACCTGGGTTTGGAAGTCCCTTTTGACCCAGCTATTCCACTTCTGGGCATGTTCCCAGAAGAACTGAAAACATCGTACCACAGTGATATATGTGCACCCATGTTTATAGCAGCACCATGTGTAGTAGCCAAATCCTGGAAACAACCTAAGTGCCCATCAACTGAGGAATGGATAAAAAAGTTGTGGTATTTCTATACAATGGAGTACTACTCAGCTATAAAGAATGATCACATCGAGATATTTATAAATAAATGGACACGACTTGAGACCACACTCATAAGCGAAATAAACCAAACTCACATGTGTAAATACCATATAGTCTCCTTAGTATGAGAGTTGGTAAGAGTATATAAGATTTTATAGTAATCATGATTTCCCATTTCATTGCTTTGAAGCCTTTCAATGTTTTCATTCATCAAATGGAATGGTTTTAATCTGTTTTGTTTGACTCTATCATGTGTGACGGTATGAACAGCGGTTCTGAAGAAAACAAAACATTATGGCAGCCATTGCTGATTTAATATTGTCTTCCTTAAAAGCCCTACCATGCTTCTACTCTGCTATTACCATTGGTTCTATCATGTTGTGTCTTATTGGGATTTTAATATATGTGACAGTATAAACAAATCTTTTTATTCAAAATGAGATATTATAGTAGCCATTGATCATAGTTATTCGGTTCAGAATGTCCTATAATTCTTTCATTCTCTTGAATAGTTTTATACTATTGTGTTATGTTTGATATTATTGTATCTGAAACTTTGCTCAACTATAGCAGAGAAAGAGATATTTTAACAGCTACTGTTAATGTCCGGTTGTCTTGTTGTAAAGTGTTGTGTTGCTTATGTTGTTCTGATCTGCTTTGTTCTGCCCTCTTTTGTTTTATTCTCTTTAAAATAAAAAAAAAAGTAATAAGACCTGTAGGAGTAATAAAACCTAAAATGCATAATTGCTACTGTAAAAAAGAGAGCAAAAGAAAGTGCTTTAAAGGATATAACTGCATGTATGTTTAAGTGTGGAAGATAGATGACCATACTACTGTTTTTGTTAGATTGTTGAGCAGAACTGTTAATAGTCTCACTGTCTGAATGTCTACTTTGTATGCTTTAATTCTGTAACTTGACCAATTATTTCCAAGATGACAGTATGTAACTTATCAACTAGTGATTTTTTAGTGGTTTTTTTTTGTTTTGTTTTGTTCTTTTCTTTTTTTCCTTTGGAATTCTGTATTTTTGCTACCCTTTTTTCTGTTTTGTTTGGTTGGTATTTTTCCTTGTAAATAAAATTTTTTTAAAAAAAGACTTAATAAGACCACTAGCTTTCACATATTTGTATCATGAATCTAAACCTAGTCTTACACTTTTTTTCACTGTCTTTAAATTCCTAACTTTTTCTTGAAGTTTTAGTAGAAAAGCAATTCTTCTTGATGTCTTCAGGAGCCCACAAATCTTCTATCACTATATATCTATTAGAATTTTATCTTTGTGTTTTATGATAATTAGAAAATATTCTAAAGTAGATTTTTAGCATTAAAAATCCCCTTTGCTAATGGTATGCTTATTCTTTTAAAAATTCAATAAAATACATACATTCTGCATATTTTAAGAAAGCTATTTCATTGACAGGTATTCATTTCTACTTCCAGTTAGAGAAAAATTAAAATGAACACATTGTATAAATTGTGTAAAATTGCTCGATGTGATTGATAAATGATGTTGATTTTAAAATAATAATTTCACTTTAAAGTTCAGCATAAAAGGATTCTCACTGTCACTTCTTAGAGAACACATGGGCCACAATTACAGTTAGGATAGATGAGATTATGCTGCATTAACAAGCAGTGGCTCAGGAGAAAAACCAAGTTTATTTTTTCTTCAGCCTACATGTAGGCTGTGAATCAGGGGATCTTCTCTGATCTCGTCTAACTCAATATCCTGGCTAATCAAACATCAGCATTTGGACAGTTTCCAATCCCTCTGGGAAAGGAAAAAGTGTGTGACAATCATCCATTGCTCCTGGAAGTCTCATCTTAGAAGACTTTGCATTTTATTGACTAAAGCAAGTCTAACAGCAGCACCATGGAGGCAGAGAAATGCAAGTCAAAAAGGTACTAAAAGAAAAACCAGAAATGACTGGTGAGCAGCACTCTGACTACCAGCAGACATAAATGCCCACCCTGATCTACTAGAAATCTATCAGCTTTCCTCCTTGGCCATCTTCTCATCCTTCCCCATGCTACTAATAGAAGAAAAGTCCTTCCTCTTAACTTGACTGACACTTTCTCCTCTGCTCCTATCATCTCAGAGCAGCTTTGCAAATTATCCTCTCTCTCCTTTGTCTTGTACTTTTATTTTTAAATTTTTTTAAATTTTATTTTAAAGAGGGTAAAGCTAAACAAAACAGAACAAAGCAGTTCAGAAGAAAACAATGTAAGAGACACAGATTTTAATGCAAGACAACCAAAGATCTACAGTGGCTACTATAATGTCTCTTGTTTTCTTCTAAATAGTTATCCATCTCTTCATACACAATGAATTCATACAAAACAAAATAGTATTAAACTAATCAGAACAGGATGATGAAGGCATTTTAAGCCTTCAAAACAAGACAATAGGGAAATCAACAATGGCTGCCATAATGTCTCTCATTCTCTTCAAAATAGCTGTCCATACTTTCATGTATGTTGAAATTAAACAATACAAAACAGGCTAAAACCACTCTGAACAAAGAATAATAGTACTGCTGGATTGCACAGCATGATGCTATGGAATCAGCACTGGGTACCATAGTGTGTCTTTTTCTTCAAAGAAGCTGCTCACTTCATGCATTATATAATAATTGATTCTCATAAACTGTTTAGAAGTTCTATGCATGTATGAGTGTCTACATGTGTACCAATCCTTTCTATATTAGAGGGAAAAATAAAACAAAACACATTCCTAGAAAAATACGAAACAAAAAAGACAAATAAATAACATAGCAAAGAGCCCAAAACACTGACAATGTAGGCCTTCAAAACAAGGTGGTAGGAGCATAACTAGGGTTGTTATTTTACATAATGATCTTCAAGAGTTCTTCAGATCACCATACAATAATATGCACAATTGTTCCAATCTATGAATGTTAACTTTTTGTTCCAAGAACTTACAGAATGTGTAGCACAATCATCTTGGCTATCCTGAGTGTGTTGATATAATTTTAGATATTTTTTCTTTTCCCTTCCTTTTTCTTTTTCCTCATTTTTTCCTGATATTATTTTTCCCCTTTAAGCAAATTCTTATCCTTTCACTGTATTTACTGAGTATTATGTATCTTATGTACTCTTACCATTTCTTACACTAGAAAGACTATATGGTATTTACACATGTGAGTTTGATTTATTTCACTTATGAGTATGGTCTCCAGTTGCATCCATTTACTTATAAATGTCTCAATGTGATCATTATTTATAGCTGAGTAGTACTCCATTGTATAAAAATACCACATCTTTTATTATCATTTATATGCTAATGAATCTAATGGCAAATATCTAATACAGTTCCAATCAGCTACGTAAGATAATATATTTTGAGTATTTGCCAATGTCTATGTAGTAATTAATCTCTAATTCCCAGATACACAGAGGGAAGAAAACAGTTTTCTTTGAAGCCAAAATTGAAAAATAAAATAAAATTTAACACACGCGTTTAACTAAATTGTAATAACATAAACACTAAATTATGTGTTTATTTGTTTAATATCTCTTGTCTCCTGGCCTTTGGGTTGGAGGAAAGCATTTGTTTCTTGGCACTACAGGTTCTCAACAAATAGCTGCTATATATTGTTGAACCTTCACTTCGTATTTTTTACCTAAAAGTCACTATTCTCAAGCATTCTTTCTAGAGGAAATTTAAAAGGCTCGATTATATGCACATGCATGTAACATGCAATATCTAAGTATGTTCTGTCTCTAAGCAGGAGAAACATGTGACACAAGTACAAATATATTCATTAGACTAGATTGTGCTGTATTGACAAAAAACCCTAAAATATTGGTACTTATAAAAATCAGGTCTATTGTTTGCTCAAGTTGCATTTCTACTGACACTCTTCACCAACAGAAACTGCATGAAAAGTGTTATGAACCGAATTGTGTCCTCTGAAGTTCATATGTTGAAGGACTAACTTTCAATGCTAGTTGAAGACAGAGAATTTAAAAGATCATTAAGGTTAAGTGAGACCATGAAGGTAGACTCAGTACCCTTATAAGAAGAGGCAAAACCAAGGCACACCTCTGTAATCTCAGTACTCTGGAAGGCTAAGGCAAAAGGATCTCAAATTTAAGCCTAGTCTCAAAATATAAAGAAGGGCTGGGGATGTAGCTCAGTGCAAAAAACCTGATTTCTGTCCCCAGCAAAACACACACACACACACACACACACACAGTAGAGAAAGAAAACATTCTCACTTACTGAGAAAAGAATATGTGAGGACACAACAATAAAGTAGCCATCTGCAAGCCAAGGAGAAAATCCTCAGGAACAGCCAAACCTACAGCATCTTGATCTTGACTTTCTATCCTCTGAAATTCTAAGAAAATAAATGTCTACTATTTAATCCATTCAGACATATTATTTTGTTAGTGTAGCCCTAGAATACTAATATCAGAAAGTAAATCACTAGTGCCAATAAACTTACCCATGTGAGAAGATGCCCCTCTTCTGTGAAATTCCAATTTTCATTCACCACCAACTTCCAAGAATTTGCTGAAGGATATGGGAGATGATTTCCCTCGCCAGATGAGACCCAATCCCTCTAAACAATCACTCCTCCCTTAGACCAGTTTTTTCTATGTGCTTGAGTGAGGGATTAAAGAAAAGATGAACAGAACCTACTAGAAAGTCAGGAGCAGAGCTTTAGACATGGAGAAAACAGACTTTCTTCTAGTTTTGAAATACTACCCTTCCTCAGTACAAGGAATAACAGAAGCATTTGACCTTTAAGGACACCCTGGCTCCTGGTCCACTTCTTCATGCTCCCAACTGCTGCAGCTCTGCACTGAGGCACATACTGCACCTGAAGGACTATCCTTACTTGCCTTACCAATCTTCTCCAACTCTGGATTAATGAGTTAAAATACTAGATTTAGCAAATCATAATCCTAATTCAGGACCAACAAATTAATTCTGTCACTTAAAAAGCAATCAGTTATCATAAGGTCCTATGTGTTTTGTCACTGCATCTGACAAAAATATGACTTTGTTTTTTGTATATTTTTATACAAGGCAGAAGCAGAAATATGATTGTAATTATGCTATAAAGCAGAACAACTCTATTGATACATCCTTAATAAGGTTAGCTATACTGAACAACAGAACAAAAATGCTGTGACGGATCATTTTTCAAATCCTGTGGTAGACTGGCAATGAGTTTATTATCATTTATATTAACAAAAAATGAAATCTGCAGTTGATTTCCATTCCTTGGTTAGAACAAGAGTCTAATCTAAATGCTATCTATGTAAAGCCTAGTGATCACCACTTTATCATGGAAATTCTTTAGCACCAGCTCCCATCTGGCCTTAATGAAGTGTCCAGTTAGTTCACAAAGTATCACTGTCTCCGAAAGCGACTCAGGAAACTCCTGGACCAAAGAAGCTACGGTTTTTGATGAAACAGCAGTTGTGTGGATGGGACACGAGGGAAAGCACAAAGCTGCCCCGATAAAATACCATATTTATCATCAAACTACCACTGGCACATATTTACCCTTTGGGAAATCATCCAAGAAACGCTTCCAAATCCAATGGCTACTGCCTTCCTCATTCCTCTTGCTTTTTATCTGCCTTCCCATCTTGGGCCCATGATGGGAAGTGCCTAAGTGCCTATTTTGCAGCCCTTTTCCTAGCCCTTTTATAAACTTGTTTTTAGAGGGTGTACGATGCATTCTCTTGGTCTCACACAGAGTCAGGTATTATCCAATGAAGCTGCTTTCCTCCAAAGTCACCACTGATTTTGTCTGTGCGCAGACTCCTCATTCACCACGTTGCTTTGGGTAGCAGCTGTTCATGCCCATGACTAGTTCCACCTCAGCTCTTCCACTAGGTGACAGAAAAAAAGAGGATGCTTTGTTTAATTTATTTCTTCTGGTTTCCACTCATGGAACTCTATTCAATAGAGGAAGTGTTTTCAGACATTTTTGCCCTCTTACCAGTCATCACAACATTTCTGATTCACTCTCTCCATCCAATGTCAGTGGAGATCACATATCTTTTACAAAGTCCTACTCTTTCTGCCAAAATGCTCAGCCATATCTGCCTTGAGTCCAGTCAGTAAAATTAGCGTAAGATTGAATTTCCTTCTGAACTTTGCTTACTTCTGTGACTTTACATTTCCCCAAAGGTTCTCTAAACTCTCTTGTACTTAAACTCACACTGTACCATTATAAGTCATTAAATCAAGGCAAAACAAACAAACCAACAGCTTTAGATATTGCTTTGTAAATTCCTGTAACAAGTGGCAAAATTAGAGTTTTCAGACAGCCCATTTGGGAAAGATCTGGAAACATGTACACTGTTATCCCACCTCACAGACAAGCATCCATAATAGCTCCTGTCTCTACTGCTACTGCTTCCAACTGTTACCTACCTTACAATGAATGCTGTCTGCTGCCAGGCTTTGGAGGATGTCTCTGTGCCTTTACTGGGAGACTCTTAATAAAGGCTGGCTCTCACAGTGACTGTTATATTTAGACACCTTTCTCTCACCCTATGCATCCAGGTGAGTGATTATGAATAAATAACATAGATCTTTCAAAATATGAATTTTCACCATGAAGGTCATTTCCAACACTATCTCTCCCTGTACAAACCTTCTTTTCTCAGGCATGTGCAAATAACTTCTGTTTATGGTCACTCTTAGTGAAGGAAAGGAAAAGAAAGAGGGAAAAAGAACATATGGATTGCAAATCTGAAACAAAATAGTAAGTGTTTGAGTTGCATTTTTATTGGCAAAAACTGAGTGTGTGATTTGAGCACTATGTGGTTCCAAAATCCAGGTCCTTTCCAACATCATGCTGCCATGCACCACAGCGATGATATGTTTATAAAAAATAAAGGAAGCAGAAAGTATGAGGTGACAGGCTACTATGCTAATAAAGAATGTCTGTGATTCCTATGAGGCTGCTGCAGTCCCTCACTGACCTTGCCTCACTAGGTTTTTCTTTATTGATATAATGTAATTTGAGAGATCAAAAAGATCTTTCTCACTTTTCAATGACAACACTTGAAATGGTATCTTTCATCTTTCCATTTCATATAGGATTTCTGATCCTCAGTAATTCTCCTTTAAAATAGAATTGCTACCTGATCCCTGTATATAGTTACTAATAGCAGATAGAAACATACAGCAAGTGTATTAATTTTGGTGAGGTAAATGAACAAAAAAAGGAAGAAGAAAAGTTTGAGCCACTAAGAAAAGATAGTCCAGAAAGAATACTCAAGGAAATGAACAACCTATTGGTTAAATCAAACATAAGCACCTACACATGTAAGGCAGGAGAAGGAGCAGAAATTAAAAGGTATAAGGATAGCTAAATCCATCTGAACCTAAAGGCAACCACATTTAAACTGGGGAAAGAAAAGTTAGAACAAATGCTGAAAAACAGATTAAAGGAAAGAGAAAGTATCTGAGCTTATTTCTATTATAGAACATATACAATTCTCTGTCAAAAGTCCACTTACTTGCCTATAACCTCCTTTAGAACATGCGTTTCATAAGATAGGCACTTTATGTCTTTTTCACTTCTGTAGGACCAGAGCCTAACTATGTTTAACATAGTTAAACATACAGTAGAGGCTTGCTCATGTTTGATAGATGAATAAATTAGATCAGTTTCCTTTCTTTTCCATTTTCTATATATGAAATATTTAGTATGAGGAGCTGAATGTTCTTCATATATGATGGCACTTTAACCATGTATCTAGAATTCTTACAGGTATGAAAGCCATTAAAAAGTATAAAGTGTGTCATATGCAGATGTCCAAATATCTTCACTAGTAACTGTTATCTTAGTTATTTTTCTCGTTGCTGGACAAAATACTTGACCCTCAAATTTAAAGGAGGAAAGGTTTCTTTCTGCTTACAGTTTGTAGAGATGTCAGTCCATAGTTGGTTGGCTCTGAGCAAGGGTGACATGGGCTGGGGCACCACAGAGGACAAATAGTCCATGGAAAGCAGACAGGCAACCATGAAGCAGCAAGCAGCAGCAGCAAACCTGCCTGCCTGCCTGCTCTCTTTTTTATATTCGATTCAGACTATAAGCCTATTGATTGGCATCAGCAAGATCAAGAGTGGAGTTTCCACTGTTCACACCCTTAATTCCAGTATCGCACCATTAATCCACATTCACACACCTAATCCAGCCACCTTTGCAACTCCCTGCCAATGACCACATGAAGCTTTCGGAGGACATCTAGATATAAGACATAATCCATGCCAGGTCTGCAACCATGCAGATAAGCTCATCATCCACCCAGAGGACCCTGCTTGGCCTGCAAGATTCCCAGTGACACAGCGGCTCCAGATAGAGCATACATGATAGATAGGTGGGACTCATGGTCTGCAAAAAAGCTCGAAGCAGCAGTAACAATACAAGCCAATGGCTGGTTCACATCAGTATCCCTAGGCTAGTCGGTCCAGGAAATATACAGAACTCACCAACTAGCCATGCAGGATTAATTCAGATGACTGGTTCCTGCCCTACAGCACATGATCAGCAAATGAGAGAGTGCCAGGCACGTAGTAGAACCCTGACTATGGTACATATAATGCACAGGCAAAACTAGCAAGATTGAAAAAGACCAAAAAAAATACAAACCAAGAGGTGGTAAATTAGGCAAGCCAGCATTTTGCTTAGGGACAAAGACACATAGAGTAGAACCAGAAAATGACAAGATGAAAAAGCAAAATGTAATCTGAGACACCAAGTCCACCCAGAACAAGTACAGGAGACACTGATGTTGAATCAATTGGAAGACACATACCTCAAATTTCCAAAAAGATAGCAAGAGAAGGAAAAAATCAAATCCATAAGGCTATAGAGGAAATCAGAGCAGAAATAATTTCTCAGGTAAAAACTGCCTGAGAAACTGCCATCAATAATGAGAGAATTGCTCAGCATAGTTGGAGAAAACATAAAAAAAAAGAGAACATAGGAAAATGATGGAAATTTTGAATGAATATAGAAAAGAAACAGAATGCATGAAACAGATTAAAGAGATAAGTAGGAAATTAAAAATCCCATTGAAAGCTGGAAAAACCAGTTGACTGAAACTGAAGATAGATTCTCAGACCTTGCAGACAAGATCGTGGTTAGTGATCACAAAAGGAAAGATCTCTTAACAATAAGGGACAGTGAAATAATTTAACAGCTCCAAGATAATACAAAAAAAATAATATAAGACTAATAGGTGTTAATGGAAAAGCAGGAGTCAACACAAATGACATAAAAAAGACTATATGCAGAAGTAATAGAAAATTTTCCAAACTTGGCAACAGAATCTCACATACATATAAGTAAGGCATATAGAAATCCAAACAGCCCTAGCCAAAATAAATCTACACCCAAATATATAATCATCAAGACCCCAGACATTCAGCAAAAACAGATAAAAAGCTATTAGAGAAAAGAGACAGATCACCTATAAAGGAAACCCCATTAGAATTATGACTGAATTCTCAACACAAACCCTCAAATCAAGAAGAATTCGGAGTGAAATATTTCAGGCCTTGTAAGAAAACAACTTCCAATCCAAACTGATGTACCCTGTAAAACTATCTTTCAAAATTTATGGACAAATAAGATATTTCCATGACAAAGAACTGAATAAATTCATTATCATAAAAATCAACACTACAAAGAGTAGTAAAGATTTTTTAAAAGTCCACAATTCCAAGAATAATATCAAAGAAACCACCAGGCTGGTCAAGCAATTAAACACAGGGAAAAAACAGGGAACTGACAACAGGAAAATAACATGACAAAGATACCAGTTATAACTATCAATATAAATGGTCTCAAGTCCCAATCAAAAGAAACAGATTGGCAGAATGGATCAAGAAACAGGAACCAACAATATGCTGTATATAAGAAACACATTTAACTCAAAAAGAAACTCATAGACTAAAAGTCAAAGGATGTAAAATATACTCCATTATAACAGAAACCCAGGAAAAAGCAGGAGCAATTATCCTGTTTGCAGACAATGTGAACTTCAAACCAAAAATGACCAAAAGTGACAAAGAATGTCATTAAACACTAGTTATGGGAAAAATTCAAGAGGAAGAGATATGGTAAACATAAATGCCACCCATCTTTACAGTAGCAAAATTTGTAATAACCAAATCCCGAGAACAACCCAAATGTCAATCAACTGAGGAACAGATAAAAAAGACGTATTTTTGTATAATGGAGTACTACTCAGCTATAAAGAAGTATAAACTCAAGGCTTTTATAGGCAAATGGATGCAACTTGAAACCATACTCATAAGTAAAAAAATCAGCTATGCATGTATGAACATCATATTGTCTTCCTAGTGTACAAACTTGAAAGAGTAAGTAAGATCCAAAATGTATAATAGTTATTGTGAAAACAAAAGAAGAAACTGCTTAAAAGAAAAGAACACCTGGAATGAGGGAAAGGAGAAAGAGAAGGCATAAGAAGAGCATATAGAAAATATATAGAATATATATCTTATATATAAGAATATATACGTGTGTGTATATATATATATATATGATAGAATAACTATGCTAATAATCTCTCTTAGTTCATCAAAAAGAATGGTTTGTGCTTACATTTTTTGATCAGTTTTCATGTCTTTATCTTTTAATCTGCGCAATTAATTTAAAATAACCAAATTTAGTATGTTAACCATTGTTAATGTACTTTTAACAAGTTTTGAAGTTCTGTATTTTCATTTTTATTTTTGAACTTTTCAAAATAAAATAAGTTTTAATCTTTTTATTTTAAAAAAGAGTAAAATTAAACGCAACAAAACAACAAAACGGAACACAAGAAAGCAAGGTAAGAGACATAAATTTCAAAGCAAGACAATCAGACATCTTCATTATCATTTTGACTCATTTTCTTCCAAATAGTTGTCCATATCTTCACATACAGAGAATTCACAAGAAACAACATAGTATGGAACTGATCTGAACAGGATGAGGAAGGTGTTTTAGGTCTACAAGACCAGACAATAAGGAAGCCAACAATGGCTGTCACAGTGTATCTCATTCTCTTCAAAACAGCTGTCCATACCTACATGTATGTTGAACTTACGCAAAACAAAACAGGCTAAAATCACTATGAACAAAGAATGATAGTATTGCTGGATTTCACATCATAACGCTACGGATTCAGCACTGGGTACTATAGTGTCTCTTTTTCTTCAAAGTAGTTGTTCATTTCATCATGCATTATATAATTGGTTCTCATAAACTGTTTATTAGTTCTATGCATGCATGAGTCTCTACATGTATACCTATCCTTTCTGTGTTAGAGGGAAAAACAAAACAAAGCAAGACAAAACAAAACAAATTGCTAGAAAAACATGAAATGAAAAAGTCATATAAAACCGCAATACAAGGTGATCTACAATGGTTACTATGATGTCTCAGCACTATATAACAACATCAATAAAAACAAAACATTGGAGACATTATAAGACTTCAAAAGCAGGTAATAATCAAACCAGAGTGGGTATCTTAGTGAATCTTGTCATCTTTAGTATAGTTGCCTATACTCTTAGACTGGATACTATCAATCATAACAGATTCGAATAAAACCAGTCACTACAAAACAGCAATCTAACAAACCAGATTCAAATAAGATTAGTCATAATAAGACAGTGTATGTTACACAGGGATTCAGATTAAGTTAATAGGAAATTAAGGATGATTACCATAATATGTCCTGCTATTTTGGGGATAGCTATTTGTGCCCTCAAATCTAGTGTAAGTAGACAAAATGGAACAGAATATAATGCATCTAAACAGAGTGGTGAGAATAATGTAGATTTTAAATCTTGTTACACTATTAACAATATCCTCTGTCCTCCTTTTTTAGACAATTCCTCCACTTTCACTCCCACACAGTGCACTGCACATTTGGGGTCCCACTAACTCCCTCAGTTTTTATATTAGAGGAAGCAACCTGCTATTTTTCCTAACTGGTTCTGAACATCTGACTCCTGGGCTTGATCTCGAGTTGTATTTCTTTACTTATAAAAACCTCAAGCTTTTCCTTCATTATAGCTGAGTAGTTCTCTACTGCACAAAAGTATCATGTCTTTTCAACCTATCTGCAGGTGCTGGTCGAGTTGCCCCTATTTCTCTCTGGTTCCCTGTCACATAGAGCATTATTTTCTCATATTTGACTTTCTGTCCATAAACCCTCTTTCACGTTAATTATGTTTCCAATACAGAACAATCTCGATGGATCCTATCTCCTGATCTATTCTGCCTGTGTTTCTTTTTGTTAGTATATCAAAGTCATCTATGTTAGAGATTACAGCCCACTTTTTCTGCCTCATTTCTGCTATGCTATTTTTCTGTCATTGGTTTGTCTATTTTTCTCTTTCATTCCACTGTCTGCCCTGCTAATTGAGGCCTCTCTGCCACTGTTCCTGAAATCCTCGTATTTTTTTCCTCTCTCTAGAATGTCCTTTAGTATTTTTTGTAGGGTTGGATGATTGGTGGTCACAAATTCCCCTAGTTCCTCCTTGTCATGGAAGTATCTTGTTTTTCCATTAATTTCTAGAGACAGTTTTGCAGGATACATCAATACATCAATAACTTCCAAGGGCTGGAGGTTATTTTCTTTCAGAGCTTGAATTACTTCGCTCTAAGCTCTTCTTCATTTGATGGTCTGTGTGGAGAAATCTGCCGTAATTTTGATGGGTTTTCCTTTATAGGTGATCTGTTTCTTTTCTCTGATGGCTTTTAATATTCTCTTCCTATACTGAATTTCTGGGATCTTGATTATTATGTGTCTGGGTGTAGCTCTGCTTTGGTTGTAGGTGTACAGGTGTTCTGGAGTTCTGTATGCTTCATACATCTGCATATCATTTCCTTTTGTTATGCTTTGGAAGTTTTCCTTAATTATTTCTGTCAATAGCCTTTGCAATTCCTTTGTTTTGACTCCCGCTTCTTCCTTCATATGTTTTATTCTTAGGTCATAGATCCTCTTGTTGTCTTTTAGCCTTTGTATTGTTACTTCCTGTTTCCTTGTTATTTTTAAGAGATCTTCCTTTTCATGATCAAATATTGCAAACCTGTCTTCAAGTTCTGATAGTCTATCCTTAGTTTCTTTCAAGCAGTTTTGCCAGCTTTCAGTGGAGTTTTTAGTTTTCTGGTGATCTCTTTGAATCTGCTTCATGTATTCTAGCTTTTCTTTATATTCTTCACCAAACGTTTCTCTTCTTCTTTTGTGTTCCTCCATTCTTCTGTGTGTCTACTTGAGAAGTGCTTAGCATTTCTTTTATTAATCTACTTATATCTTACTTAACTTGAATTACTATTTCAGTTTTGAGTTAGTTTCTGAGGTCCCAAAGATATCACTTTATGTCCACTGATGCCGTGTTTTATGTTGCATGTTTGCTAACCTCAATCTTTTTTGCATTTACCTCTCCTGGATCAATATTCTCAGGGTTGGGGGCTGGGAGCTTTTTCTTATTTCTTTCTCTTGTCATGTTTTTGGTTTCTTCAACACAGGTGTATAGTGGAGGTCCCAGCCCCTTTCCTTGTTGGTTTTGGTTCTTCTGGAGCACGCAGGCAAGGGGTTTCTGCCCTCTCCAGTCCCATCAGCCACTGAGGTGCAGGCAATGGCAGCATATTCTGGCCCCTACCCTCTGGGCCAGCCAACCTCCTCGGGCCTTCACTGTGTCACTGCATGATGTGCATAGGGAATTGGTTTGGGACAACTTATTGGGTCCTGGCCAGGAGTGTGACCCAGGTCAAGCAGATCCCACCAATCTGCTGTGGGAGGGGAGCAATCAACTGAAGTTACTGCTGTTCCTGGGTCGGGCCATCCTGCCAGACTCCAACATGTCATGCAGTTGTTTGCCCCTTTACCGTGGGAGGGTCTTATTCCCAGCACTCAGTGCAGGTTAATAGTAGTCCCTCTCTGGCTCCGTTCTCCACTGGGCTCCCCAACCTCAGACTCCAGCATGGCTGTGGCATGAGTCGACGATGCCTCTGGGCGAGTCGTGTGTGGGACGGCTCAGCTCCACGCGTGGGGCTGCTCAAGCCTTTCGCTTCGGCGTGGGTTCAGGCACTTAGGCCAGTCTTGGGCACAAATTCAGGCGGCTCAGCGAGAGCGCTGTGCTCTACCAATCTTAGCTTCTCCAATGGTAGCCCCAGGATTTCATATTCGAGCAGCTCGTTTCCCTTCAGTTTCTTCCTGGGTTGAAATAATACATCTCCCTCCGTCTGGACCTCTCCAGGATGTTCTATTCTGACATCTGTGCTGTCTCTCTCAGAGAGGCTCTGTATCCTGCTGCCTACTGGTCTGCCATCTTTTCCTTCCCATCTAAAATAAGTTTTAAAATATATGGCAGACAGGTCCAACAATTAACAAATACCATTAGTCTTGTTATAGAACTATTTATTTTCAGCAATCTGTACTTAAGCATGCTTCTTGACATATTCTATTTTATACAAATTACATAAATCAAGCTCTACCCAAACTACATTATACTTCAATATATGTATGGCAGACTTACAGAAAATATAGCTAATAATTCCAAAATAGTTCCTTTAGATGTATTATATAGTTAAATTCCCTGTTTATGTATCCGAAGATTATGTATGAGTCTTCTTTTCAACCTTCTCTTTCCTCATTATCAAAGTATTCAAGCTGAATTATTTTTAAGGAAGTATTTAGTATTCAATCAAATAATAAGGAGAACGTGTTCCTTCCCAGTGGTTTAATAATAATTCTTACATCACCACCCCTGAATATTCATGTTATGGAAATGATTTCTATACATTTCATCACTGTCAGCTGTTGGCACAGCAGAACAGAGACAGTTAGTCTTAATACATTCAAGATTTCAGCAAATACCAAACTGTCTTCCTTGACTAACTATCAATAATTCAACTTTTGAGGAACATAATACGAGACACTGGAGGCTGTTTTTTGGAAAGCACAGACCTAACTGCATAAAATTGTTGATATCACTTGCTTGAAGTATTGCTTCAGCTATATCTGCATGACATAAAGATATCTGATCTATTCAGTGGGGGAATCCAATCAGTCAAGCATGAATTTATCATGCTTTAACCTCAATTCCGTTAGTGGGTATGACTGTGGTTTAGGCACTTAATCTCTCTAGGATTCAGTTTTTTCCTCTGCAAAATGAGGAAGTTGGATGAAGTTAGGGTCCAAAAAGTTTTTCTGTAAAAGGACAGATAAGTATGTTAGGTTTTGTGGAACAGATGGTTTCAGTTCCAGTTACTCTGCTCTTCCATTTTAATACAAAAGCAGCCATAGATTATATGAAAATGAATGAGCATGTCTGTGTTGCCGTAAAACATTACTGCATAAACAGGCAGGTGGCAAGACAGATTTGGCTGTGAGTAGAAAATTGCTGACCTCTCCCAAGTCTTTTTTCAAATCTGTGTTTCTATATGTTAGATACATTTAAAAGCACTTGAAGATTATAATAAAATATAAACAAATCAAATTCCTCAATTGCCTATAATGAAAGAGGCATAGAAATTCTCCACTATAGAAAAATTCCTCTGAAACCCCTCAGAATAATTCTCATGTAAACCAAGTAGAAAACAGATTAACAAAAGTTATTCAATTCTGGTTAATTGACATGCCTCTTATTGGTGGCCTCAACATACACAAACATTATAAATCTATTCATTTCTGGATGAGGGCAACATATGAATATCAACTTCTAAGAATGCCAGGGTTTCACTCCAGGTTTTATAGTTCTTCAGAGCACTGAAGAAATATAATCGGTACTAATGATAATCTGTACTAATATCAAGTCACATTGCAGCTTCCCGTTTAAACAAAAAAGGAGAAACGTTTTCCATTCCTATGCAGAATACCTATTTCATTGAGCAGCTAAGATCAAGAAAATTACAAAAGTGAAAGTCTTATTCTGTCTTGCTATCATGGAAAATGTACACACAAACATATACAGAGGAGCCATAGCTAGAGAATGCTAATCTCTAGGCACCTAGGGAATTGGTAGTTACTGAAAGATGAATTTGTTACATTCAAAACAAGTTTAAAATGTTCATAGGAGTGTTACAACTGCCCAAGAAACATATTCACAATGACAAAGAATCCAAGGAGATTTAAAAAATGGAAGATTCATTTGGTTTATAGCTGGGTTTGCTGATCTCAGCACTAGGAACATTTGGGCCAGATAACTCTTTAGGTGAGGAGCTGCTATGCATTGTAGAATATTTAGGTAGATAACTCCTCTTCCTCTAACAAACAAAAATGTCTCCAGACTTTGTCAGGGAATGGAGAAAGCAAATTACACATAGCAGATAACCTCTGAATTATAGAAACTTATTATATTTAATTGGCCCTAAATCATTACTGATGACTCTGCAGTCAACTACTATTCCAGACCAAACCAAACATTCACAAATATTTCATTATAAAAATTTCCCAGGTCCTTTCCAACTAATTCCAACTAATCATTCAAACAAAAAGAAGAAAAGCAGAGGGACTAGTATTTGGAGAAAGAATATTATTTTCCTTCTTTTGTCCTATGTAGTTTCTAACCCTTTCCCAATGATAATATCATAATTTCTGAGAAGAAATAAGAAAATAAGAACTGACGCACTAGTAATGTAACTCACTTCACTTATAAATTATTGTGTAATATTTTTTGCCCCAGATAATAATGAAAAGATCTAGAGCCTTAGGTGATAGTCTTAGCTCAGTGGTCCAGTGTGAGTCAGCCTATATGAGTTTGAGCTCTTAAATTCCTAATCTCTAACTGCTATCCAAAGACCCAGGTACTTTTTTATTTCTATTATACATAAATCCTGCCTGCTTTCCTTAGAGAGTTTTCATAAATAGTATTCTCTTTTCTCCAGATTTACCACTGGGTCCCTACTACCTGCTACCCACTTTCCAGTGAGTCATGTGTTACTTGTTGACTTTACTGGGTCATTTCCTGCTGATATCATTCCCCATATGCCTTGTAGGTAAAACCTTGTAGTCCCATTTCCGTATTCCAATTATTACTATTTTACAGGGCATAATGTTTGGATTCTGACCCTAAAACCTACTGTGTACTTATACATTTGAAAGGAAGAGTAATAATAGAGGAGAGAGGAAGAAGCAGTGGTTACTTCAAAGGCATCCTTCCTTGAAAAGCTTCCTAGGATAACCTGACAAACAGTACTCTGATTATGAAAAAGAAATATATATATATGCTGTTGTTATATTATGTTACTATGATACGAGGTTTTCTAGTATTCTGAGTTATGCAAACATTTATACTGTTCTCTAATATTTTAGGTAGAGCAAGAAAAACCAGAAAGACATTAAAGATGTGATAAGAGACAGCTAATGCAACCCATGATTAGTTTGTCTCCGCATGGAAGAAGATAGAGAAGAATATGGAGAAGTAGAAGAGAAAAGGAGGAAAGAATAGAGACACTATCAAGTTGAAACTAAACGTAAGAAGAAAAGAAACTGAACTTGAGTTTAATTTTAAATATTGTTCAAAATTGTGTTTGACCTTGACTTGAGAATAATATTCACATTTAATTGCAAATAGGGGCATGTATAGTAATATATTATGTCAATTGTCATATACTCAGTAAAAGTTTATTTATGCATAAAATTTAACCAGGAAAATTTTATTTAAACAGAATACTGAGGTGAGGTCAAGGAGCAAGTCTGTTTGCTTGGCTTGTGCTGCATATAATGAGTATCAATGAAAAATACATGAATTATAAACATTTCAAATTGTGCAGTCTTAATAATGAGACATATAGGAACTCCAAGTCTAGTAGAGAGAAAAAATGATCCAGAACCCTAGATGTATGTGTTCTAGGGATCTGGATTAGGGCAGACACAGAGGAATCTTCCCATCCAAAATTCTAGAACTTGTATGCAAACCCTAATGAGAGACACCTACCTGATTTTCAGGATGAAGCTGCTTCTATAAACTCATAAGGTAAAAATATCCCCTCATTAAGCAGAGACAATGGTAATACCATTGTTTTAGTTACTTTTCTCTTTGCTGAGACAAAATACTCAACACTCAAAGTTTAAAAAGGAAAAGCTCATTGTTGCTCTCAGTTCGTAAAGGTTTCAGTTCATAACTGTCTGGTTCCAAGGCAGGGTGCCATGGCAGAGGGTATCACAGAGGTAAAACAGTCCATGGCAGGCAGAAAGCAGCAAAGCAATGAAGCAGTAAGTGTGGACAGCAGTCCTCTTTCTGTCCCTTATATTTTATCCAGGCTACACACCATTAGTGCAGGTAATACACCAAGAGTGGGCCTTCCCATTGTCCACAGCCAGAACTGTGCCAAACCAATCAGTGGACTAATTTAGTCATTAGTTCCAGTCACCTCTAAAAAGCTTCACCTATGATCACATGAGGCTTTGAGAGGACATCTAGACACAAGACATGGCAGTCACAGTTTAAGGATGTCCTATGTGGTTGGAAGCACATCCCAAGTCGACAGCTCAAATGGCACAGAAGAGTGAAAGAACCAAGAAATAGGAGGTTGACAAGTTCTAGAATGACTGCCAAGCCTCACTCAGACACACTGGATTTCAGCTAAAGCCTGTATTCCAGATGAAAAAAGAAATACAAATTAGCAGTCAGGTCAAAAGTTCAGGAGGTTGAATTCCAGGAACTATACACTATAAAAGATGAGGCTATAATATTTTGTAATTAGTCATTCATCTACTCATTCATTCACCCAAATATTTGTTCCACATATGCATATTTATCACCTACACAGCACAGCAAGAAGCCATTTGTGACCCTGTAGATTCAAAGGAGAAAAAATAAATATGGTTTCACTCTTTTGAATCTCTTTGCTGAAATTGTTTTAAGAGTTGATTAGTACCAAATGCATAGGTAAAAAAAAAATCTTCATCAATACAGGGCTTAGAGATACTGTCAGTACTAGCAAGGTTATCTTTTAAAATTCTTCCAGAGCCCACAGGTAGTCAGATTGATATCAAGGAAAAAGAATCATTGGTATGGATTCCACCAGCATCAACTACAAGAAGTGTGATTCTCCAACCTTATAAGCATTTACTATATAATAAGTGGAGTGGATGATGAGGATAATGATGATGATAATAATTATAAGTAATAATTGTAATCATCTCAGAGCCCAGACAAGTAAAAAAAATCACACAGATTAAACAGAAGTAAGTTAATATAAAAGTGATAATTCAGAAAAAATTTTCCATTAGGTATGAAAAGGCAAATAAAGAATGCTGAATTATCACATTAATTACTGCACGATCTCCAAAAAACAAAAGCCAGTAACTGCTGCTGACTCTGCCAATATTGGGAAAATGACAACCTGGACTTTACTGCTGTTGTTGAGACAAACTGCTGCTGCAGGGGAAGGATGCGTTGATGTAGTGATACTCATGAGAAAAGAAAGCCAGCAAAAGGTAAACAGGAGGAACAGCAGAAATAACAGCAAAAAAAAAAAAAAAAAGGAATATGTTCCACTCACCTCATTCTGCTCACAAGCTCCCCTCATACATCTGAATGACAGAGTTTAATCCATTGACAAAGCAAAATGTGACAGCTCAGCTAGAAGATAAGAGATGAGAGTCTAATCATCGATTCAGTAATCTCATCATAATAAAATCATCAAAGGCAAACTCTTTACCTCTCTGAGACACTGTAAAATAAGAACAGTAATGTGTACAACAAAGAAATGTTCTGAGAATTAGACAAAAATGAATATAAAGCACACAGCAAAATGCTTGAGAAACATGCATTATCTCATGACAATTAATGGTTTCCTTTTCTGATTCATTCTTCCAAGGACATTTGCCACCCCCAGTGATTTTCTTAAACAACCATATTGTAGAACTTCATGTGTGGCTTAATCTATTGTTAGAATATATCTTAGCAGGAAAAATCCATTTACAAAACCACAGCCAATAGGGAACTCTTCTAAATTGAGGGCCATATTTGGATGTTGGATTTTTCACTTCCATTCCTCTCCTGTCCTTGAAAACACAGCAAAGAAAAAAGTACACAGGTCCCTCTGCTCTTGTCATCACAAACTAAATAGGCTTATTCTCTGAGGTCCATGAAGAGACATTCAAGCTCCTTCTTTGCTCCTCTGGAAAAGTTCTAGCAAGATTTCAAACTTGATCCAATATCCATTACCCTAAAAAACTGTCTAATTGTTAGATGGAGGCATGCTCAAAAAACTGTACAACTCAGCAGCAACCCATCACTGTTTTTATGTTCTCAGTACAGCAGCTATTTTCCTTCAATATCAGTTCATCCAGCAGGGACTTTGTGTTATTCACCTTTCCTAATGCTGGGACAAAATATTTGACACCAACAATTTAAGGCAGAAAAGATTTATTTTTGGCTCATGGTTTTGGAGGATTCAGTCCTTGGTTGGAAGGCTACCAAGCAAAAACAGAAAAATTTCATAGGGGTGTATAGGAGAGCAATACTCCGTTCCAGATCATTCCCCAGTGACGGTCTCCTTTAACCAAATCCCACTTCCTAGTAGCACATTCACTAGTGAACTCATCAATGGATTAATCTCCCATGACCCAGTTACCTTCTCAAAAACTCTACCTCTGAACAATGGGCCTTTAAGCGAACATTTTAGATTGAATCGGAATAGATGTTAGAAGGAGAATCCTGAAAATAGAGAAATATCAGGTGTTACATCACAATTTTTAGAGACAAGAGCTACCATGTCCAAGGATGGCCCACTAAACCAGTTCCTGCAACAAAGGAGCATGTGGTTCCTCAAGTATCTTGTCTGAAATTATAGTGTTAGTCTATTTCCTTCCTAGTCCACATTTCATTGGTTCTACATTAATTATAAGACCTTGGAAAATCTTCCTAATCTCAAAGCCTTATTTAATTCCTTATAAAATGACATTCCTAATATTATACCATAGTTTTAGAGATTTGATAAAAGAGTGTATTTCCATGGTTAGGGAAAAATGGGGAACTGTTGTTTAAGGGCACATAATTCTAGCTTTGCATGATTAAAATGTTCTGGTTCTCTGTTACATAACAATGAATATATTCATCACTACTAAAGTATTCATTTAAAAGGGGTGAGATGGCATGTTTTATGTTCTATGATTTCTATGACAATTTTTAGTAATATATTACAAGAATGAATGCATTAAAAAGTAGGCATATGCATGGACACACACAACACACAAGAGAATGTGTCCAGCACTATCACAGTGATTGACTTATCAGATGCATTCAAATATTGTAAGATTCTGTCTTTTTCACATTTGAGTTTTCAATCTCCTGACTTCAGCCTCACCTTCATGAATTTCTAATTTCTCTTCCTCCCAACACTGTGGGGACATAATCACATTCTGTCCAGTTCTGCTCAACTGTTTCATATAGTCATGTTTTAATCTTGCCAAGCAGAGTACCAGCTCCTGCTGAGAAACTACAGTACCTTATATCTCTTTTATGTTCTCCTTCGTGTTCAAAGGATTAATTCTTTGTTGGGATTCCACTTAAAATGAAATGGATCCTTACAAATCCAAGGTGTTTCACGTATCATGGTAGTTTCTTGAGTCCTGGTCATCATTATCAACTAACATTTATTTATTGATCTGTTGCTTCATATGAACACTTCTATAAGAAAAAGAAGGCAGTGAATTAAAGAGCAACATAAAAGATTGGTAGTAGGAAACAAGGAGAGAGAACTTTCACAAGAAGAAAAGACACCAAGAGATGGAGAGAGGGAGGAAGTGAGGGAGGGGAAGAGAAAGGGATTTTAAAAAAATAATATGTGTTATATACATGCATCAAATTTGCATGATAAATGTAACTATTATATACTTCACACATGTATTAATGAAAGCACATAACAAAAAAATTTATAAGAGTGATTATTCTCCAAATGCATACAGCATATTATACAAACTTAACACAAAGAGGTTAGAAAAACCACAAGGAAAAAAAGATCAAGAGCCCTTTGAGTGCTACAGGGAAGTCAGAAGATCAGAAACCCATGGGTACTTTGGAGAAGTTAAACAAGGTATTAACTTTAGAGAAACACTAGCACTAAGTATATTTTATTTAGAGTTAAAATATTCCTTCAGAGGAAAAAATTTATCTGTCTACTAATCTCAATTTTAAGATAAAACTATTATTTATCTTCTCATGAAAATGATAACACTTCAGTCACTGTAATAAGATTCCACATAGGAAAAAAAAAAAGAATTATCCCTATTTAGAGATAAACAGTTTTATAAAACTAATACACTTCTCTGTGGTTGCAGTTAGTAAGCACTCAATTTGAATCCATCTGTCTGGTTCCAAAGCATAATTCTTCTTCCTGTATAAGCTGTTGCTTCAAAAGCATTTAGTGATCATTTACTATAAGCAAATACAAAACATTTCTTTTTCATGTGGTTCTCAGTCTGATGAGGAGGCAGTTTTATAACATCTAATTCCACCATACTTCAGTAAATCAAGCTTTGTACCAGAAATTATGCCTCACATATAAAGGAATTATAACACATCATTGAGAATTCTGATTTTCTTAAAATTCTCTATAATGTTTTAAGGAACAAAATTTAAAAAAAAAACAGTAGCTTGCATAAGCATATTTGCAAGGTAGATAATATTGTTTGCCCTGCTTCACAAATAAGAAAATTGAGGCACAGAAAGAGGAGTAACTTTCACAAGCTTAAAGAGTTGATAAGTAACAGTAGAACCATCAAACGAGCATGTTCACTTAATATCTGCATTATGCTGCATATGCGTAGACGCTTATTGCAAAAAGAAATGGACTGAATAAGATCTTTTTTTTTTTTTGCAACAGGAAAATTCAGAATAAGGCACAAGACAGAAAACTTCATTGTATAATATAAAAATCCAGTATGACTGAAGCAGGAAATAGTAGGAAATAAAATGGACAACTGAAGGCCAAATCATAAAAGTCAGCCTAAGAATCTTAGAAATCATTCCATGAACTATAAGAGAACATCTTTAATGTGCACACTGACAAATAATTAGCCACTGTTATGGTTTCTCTCTAAATGGCCCCCAAAGTCTCATGCAGTTATGGGAGCAGCCTTCTAGAATCTATGATTAACTCATGATCCAATGCTGGGATTATGGGTTGTGAGTGTTGCAAACACCCTCGGGTGGGTAGACTACATATAATATAAGGGACATAAAAAGTCTTGACACATGTTCTTCCCTTTTTCTTCTTGCTTCTTTTGCTCTCTTTTTTAGCCACTGTGAACTGTTGCCCTCTGTCATGTGTCACCCTGCCTTGGAGTCAGATGATTATGGACTGAAACCTCTACAAACTGTGAGTGAAATAAATCTTCCTTTCCTTCATTTTATGTGTCAAGTATTTTGTCTCAGCAATGAGTGTAAACAACACATCCCCCTATCTATGGAAGATAAACTGGATCACTACAACTAGAAGAAAGAAACCAATAAGAGCAATTCTAATTACACAACCAGCAGGGAGAAGATGGGTAGAAAGGGTGATGGAAAGCTTGGAAGCAAAACATGTCTGGGTGACAAAATTGGTAGAACTTGGTGATAAATTTGATGCATTTACCTTCCTGCCTATCATAAATTCCTGTTTCAAATAATTTGTACAGGAAAAAAAAATATATATATACCATTTCAGAAGTGACTAGTCATACTTTCTTTTTCCCTTACTGTCTCCCTTTCTTCACCTTTCCAGGTTTCTTTTTTCTCATGCCTAATAGTTAAAAAATAAGACCCTAGTAGACAGTTTATGTGTATCATCTCATTCTGCATGTAAAGGGCAATGGACTGTATCATACAAGGAAAAGTTGTCACCTGTCCACAACATCTATCCCTAAAGGAGTAAAATATGTCCCTATATCTTATTCTGTGTGCCTACTCAAAAGCATAGTGACCCCTTTGCTTGTCACTACCCCTACATCCAATGAGTTACCAAGACCTAATACTGATTTGATTTTCTTGCTAAAGGTCTCTTAAAATTGTTCGTTTGCTGCTGTTTTCACCAATTTCATCTTAATCTATATCCCCACATACTTTTCCTTGTCTCCCCTCTGGTCTCAATGTCACCTTTCTAATTGCTGTCCACACTATTCTCTAAAAGCAAATCTGATTGAAATCTTTCTTTGTTGAAACATTTCAACACTCACTGGTTTCTTAGAAAAAAGCCATATAGACCTCCCAAGTAATATTTTTGTAATTGGAGCCCTGCTTACCTCATTCTTTCTTTTCCTTACTCTTAAAAAAAATAGCCTGTGTTTTAGCAATCATAAACTGTAAACAGGTTATCTAACACCTCTGATCCCATTTCCCCTCTTACCAGAAAACTCTCCCTGTTGTATTCCTGCCTTTACTCTGATTGATTCTTACTCAATTTACAGGACTCATTTTAGACATTAACCTCTCCAAGATGACTTCCATCCTCACTGCTTTGATGCTTACACAGGAAGTGATTATCATCAATGTGGTCACTTTCAACTGCCTCAAAAATACTTGAAGGAAAAGTGGGGAAATCCATAATCACTTTGTCTCATGACTGGTTTGATTATAACACTTGTGTATAGAGACCCAACACATTAACAACACATTAGGACACTAAGCTTCACATCCCACACATTTAAGTATTTGGATATGCATACAGCCATGCCACTTTGTGTACTCACAAAAGTTAACAAAGGTCCTGTTATCATTAAAGTCCAGTCTTATAAATAGAAAAATGGGTTCATATTTGTCCACAAATCCCTGACATGAATTTGCTATGAGATTTCTCTATATTTATTTATATAAAAATCAACCTCCATTTTTGCACATCCCAGTGACACATGACTGCTCCCTTGTCACAGTGGTTAGCAATTGTCTGTATATCTGATGGTGGAACATCACAAAAATTTAACTTGCTTAGTACTATCTTCATCCAAATAGATGAGATAATCATCCAAATAGATGAGATAATCTGCTCAAAAGAAAAATTACTATTTTCTTAATGATTAAGAAACCACTTGTATGACAAAAGTATTTTTAGAACTCACTTAAAGTGATTCAAGACACAGGAGTTCATAATATTAAAACTTAATTCTGTTATAAGCCAGCTGGGATCAAAACAAAGCCTGTTATCTATTCAATTTAGAAAATGCTCTTGAATAAAGAATCTAAGTTTCAACCTTTAAACATGGTCTCTAATGAGATATGTGAAGGAAGGGTTAATATTTCAGTATTCTCTGCATACCCTGGTGTCCAAAGGTAACAGGTGAGCACAGTTCTACCTCATCTTTCCAGTCGGTGAGCACAGTTCTAACTCATCTTTCCAGTTGCAGAAGACTGTAACATATGACTTGCCTTCCTGCTGCCAACATGCTGTTCTATTTCTTACATGGTTGACTGCAAAATATTATGCCATCTTTTCAAGTATGGTTAGTACTGTGACGATCACCCAGATTCTTTCTTCAGGGTTACAACATTTTCCCCCTCCCCAGCTTTTGGAAATACCATCAGAAACTAGCTCATAGAAACTACCTCACGTATTATGATTAAGTGCCTTCTTAAGGAAGAACCTCCCTCTAGGCTCTTCTGAAGCCTTGGTTGCATGATTAGTCTGCTTCTTTCCTTATGCTGAGCGAAAACATGTCTATTGCTTTCACCAGTGGACAAATGTAATCTAGAACAAGTCTCATTCTTTTCTTTCAAGACCTCTTCTATGGTTGGAGGCAACGAAAAATAGCGGATGTTTCTATTGAGTTTTCTGCTTTATATCTTTAGTCTTTCAACTATAGCTTGTGCTGAGGATTCTAGAATCTTCACAATACTAATTATGTCTAATTTTTAAATGTTTGTCTTAAAATAAAGAACCCGTAAAAGTGCCCCATAGTTCTGGGTATGGTCAAAACTGAAAAGAGCAATATCACACTCTATTTCTACCTCAAAGATCACACTCACTGTTTTGGTGCCTAAGTCATATCTGCTGATCCAAAATGACCTCTAAGATAGCTAAAAACTTACACTTTTAGTCTTTTAATATATTCAAGAAGTAGTTATGGAATGTCACTATGCAGGTGTTACAATACTAGAAACATTATTAGGAATCAGTGTGACTTCACAAAAAGATGTGGGATCCTGGGCTCAAACCCTCATTTTTTTCTAGCTATAGCTGTGTGACAAGAACGCTTGTTAGAACTACTCAATTTTCATAATAGGATAACTATCTTGCTACTTGCTGGTCTCAGTTCCAGAGCATATGGATGCACCCTCTGCCAGCAATTTAGAACACCAGCACTCCAGGTTTTCTAGCTCCTTCCAAATACCTACTGAGAGAAGAAACGTTTAGGAACGATAGGTCCAAGGCTTCACAAATTCAACCCTTATTTAATACTATCACCAGAATGGTAAACACTGAGTATCCAAAAGACAACATCCCTCTGATCACTTCTACTAAACTGCATTTAATGCTTTTTCTTATCTTTAACAAAAACTTGTTATAAGAAATAACTATAAAATTCATGACTGCACTGATACTTTTTAGTAACTAAAAATACTGTTCATTTTGTTATTCAGAATACTTCTCAGGGCTAACGTTTGAAATTCCCTGAAGAATCAGATGTTTCTACATTTCTTATGAAGGAAAACAGTACAATGGTTTCATGTATTTAAAACATTGTTTTAAAGAGAGAAATGTAAGGCTATAAGAAATAATGAAAAATGTAATTGATACTTGTACAAATAACACAAAATATCTTCATTTTTCACTATATCAATAACTGGAAAGGAGTCCTTGAGAGTATTATGGATAATTCTAGTTGGATTTCATTAATATGTATAGCTAGTCAAGTTAAAGAACATTATTCAGTTGCCTCTGGAGCACCTTATTTCCAAATAATCTGCCCAATAATTGATTTTTCCCAAATAACAAAGGCTCTAATTTCATATGAATTTAAGAACTACCTAGAGAACTTGTTTTAAAGTTGTGTATTTTTAAAATAAACTTTCCACGTAATTGGGATTCAAGCAAATTACAGAATACAGTTTGAGAATAATCTTGCAGAACCAATTTTGGGTAACTTGAATCAACTCTACCACTCTTCCCTGGATCCTCTACTGTCTCTGTGTATCCCTTTTGAAAGCCTAGTGACAAATAATAGGTAGAATATTTATTAAGGGCTTTAGTGAGCAGATGAAAAGATTAGGTCCCCACTCTTTCACAGCACACTGTGTATCACTCATGTGGATAGGCATGCTCACAGGAGGAGGGCCTCACTTTGACTCTGATTGAGGGCAACCACTTCTTTTGTCTCTTCTGTGAAATGAGAGTTTAAAATGCATTAAAGTGGGTCAAAATCAAATGAAGCAGAATAGCATTGTACAGGACTTTTTCCTCAATTCATTTATAATCAGTTTTTTTAAAACCTCTATTCCACTTTTAAAGAATGTTAAAATCTGATGATCTCATTTTTCCAGAAAGTTATTTTTTCAATATTTTTATTACTTATAAACCATTTTAATTTCAAGTAACATTATATTTAGAAGATCTATGCACAAGTAATATGCTGTCATAAGAAGCTCAGGGAATAAATGTATAAAGTTAAATATTATAGGCAAGAGAGAAAAACTTTTATTTTTGCTCTCTTCCTTACCAGTTTATGGATTAAAAATTCACTCCATGACACAGACTGATGTTTATACCTCAAGTTCTCTACCTATAGCATCTATGTGATTTAGCAAAGCAATAAATTTAGAAATAATTTACTTTAACTACAAATTTGCGATAAATATCCACATAAAAGATTCAAGTACTCAATCAAGTTTTTTTTTTAGGTATTATTAAAAGCAGTTTGTTTATTTATTTTTTTTCCATCTTTTTGAGACAGCCTCTCACTGGGAAGTTCAAACTGACCTTGGGCTCGCTTCCTAGCCTACGCTGGTGTCAAATTCGCAACACCTCCCTTAGTGCTGGGATACAGGTGTGAGCTACCATACCTGGATTTCATTCAAATTTAATATTCACCACTTCACGGACACTGCTTACCTATAAAAACTCAGTCCCCACATACATTCCAACATGCCTAAATTGGCTGTACATGATAAGCAATATCAAATGAACAAGATGAGCTATCCAAAGGGAAAATTCAGTGTCTTAAAAATGAGCAGTTTTACTCACAAAATGGTCAGATGACTTTCATAAGTCTTTAAACTTGACGAAGTCAAACTACGACCAGTTGGAGGGTGATTCATTTTCCTATGTTATTTGCATTTTCTATCTAGTATATTCTTAATTTTATAAACTTCATGCTGTCTGTCTCCATGGTTACCAGCGTTGCTACGTCTTAATTTCAGTCAAAGAAGTTCCTTGTGTGTATAGAACCCCTGAAGAGGGCAGGAAAACGTTTGTCGTCATTTCCTTACCTATAGCTGATCTTCTCGATAAACAACATCAACACTCATTTAACACTAGAAGGGCGGTTCCACTAAGAAACCCCCGCGAGCTGGTTCCAGGAGACCTAGCTGGGACGCGACCATCACGCCCTCGACCATTTACAGCCCAGCGCGCTGGTGCATCACGGGAGTCGTAGGCAGCAGGGATTCTGGGAAATGTAGTCTTGGAAGCCCCTCCCCTTTGCTGTTCCTGTAATGGCTGCTTCCTAGAAGGTAATGTACGAACTCAGCTCCGAGGATACTTGGATTGCTCCAATGTATTTATAGAACGGGGCAAATTTGCACCTTGCCGGGCCAAAGAAGGGATTCTTTTTCAAGTCTTGGAATGAACTTACTTCTCGGCTCATTTTCTTTTATCTTTTCTGTGTTAAAGAACTGATCAACTTTAAATCTAGTTGCTCGCTGCTTGGACAAACTGGTTTCTCTGCGCATTACCCATTTCTCTCCTTTGCATACAATCTCCCCGCCCCATGCTGACTTTAGCTCCCTCTTTAAAACAATTTTTAAATCCTTCTTCCCACCCTACTCAAATAGGCTGTGTCACGTGTAATCTCTTAGCCTCAGCGTCCGGAAATCCAGAAAAGGAGAATTTCAAGTCAGACAGAAGTTTACATATATTGTTTCTTTGGTAAGTCTTAATTACTCACAGCTTCACAGAGTTATAGATTGTGTGACTTTATCCAAACTTGTGTGCATTTCCTAGATGAGAGAGACGTTAAGAAAATGTAATTTTTACTCACTAGAATATTACAAATTTCTCAATGTCTTGTGTATTTTTTTCTGTTCTTAATTAACTTCTACTTTTTAATTTGTTTGGTTTATGCATATGTGCTTGACATTCCTGTTGAAGAGTTTCAGGAGTAAAGGTGTTGTCATGAGATTATCCTTAAATGACTGTCTTTAAGAACTTTTTACTTTCCTCGGGTTTTTTTTTTTTAATCTGTAAAATGAGATGTGCAATATATGAAATGATTTGTAAACTTAGAGATTGGGTGGACTGTTATTTGTCATGTTACTGTCATTTTCCAAAAGGTAGAAATTTTTAATGGATCTTTTTGTTTCCACGTTTAAATTCTAGGAACCTTCAGCCCTCAAGATCCCGAAATCATGACCTCAGTTTCAACACAGTTGTTTTTAGTCGTCTTTTCACTACTTCTGGTTCTGCCTGTTGTTGAAGCAGTAGAAGCTGGAGATGCAATTGCTCTCTTGTTAGGTGTGGTTCTCAGCATTACAGGCATTTGTGCTTGCTTAGGGGTGTATGCACGAAAGAGAAATGGACAGATGTGACTTAAGGGCCTGCTGAATCAAACTTCAGTCGGAAAGCCTTTGTATTGTTGAGACGTTACCTGACTTTGGTCTCTACAGTTACCAACAAACAGTGAATAGGATGTTTCCCATAGAAGGGGGAAAAAATCAGTATTTGTTAAGTGGGCAAAATTGTTTTCTTTATACAAGTAGTACACTAAAAAATGCAACCAATAGTTTGTTACTTAAAAAGCAGGTCAAAAATGTAAGATGGCTTTAAATTTAATATGACTTTAAAATGGATAAGTAATATTTCATAGTTTTAGAATTCTCAGAGCACATGAAAAAGAAATAAGGAAGCTCTTGCCCAGAATTTTCCAAATGACCAGTGTTTAGTTCCAATCACTGCCTCTTGAAATGCTGGGGAGTCTTCTCCATATTTTCAGATTTTTATTTCCTTTTGCAAGTTAATATTGTACTTCTGTATCAGATAGCCAAACATTGAAGCTTTTATCTCTGCCCCTAGAGAAAGTTTAGAAAAAAATATATTCAGTATAGCTAATATTGGAATGAAGATTTAATTTTTTTACAAAATCTTTATATTGGCGTTGAAATGGAAAAAAATTTACTGTAATAAAAAAGAAAAAACCTTTTATATGGAGTGAAATCTGCTTGGTGAGAAGTACAGTACAAATTAAATATAAACCTGTTATGTTGTAAGGTAATGTGTGGTGTTCGTTTCTGTTTATTTTGAATAATTTTCATATGTGTACAAATTTATGTATAAACTAAGTAGTGAAGGACGGGTTGACTTAATCTGAACTGGTCACTAGCTTCAAGAGACTGAGCGAGAAGTGGATAGTATTGAAGTAGGAAAGTGCCCCTGATAGAAAATCTTCAGATACAGAAGCAAAGAGTGATGGCCTGAGCTGATCTGCAGACCACACAAATGAAACATAGTTACACTTTCTGTGACTCAGCTGCTTGTTGAGTTCTCAAACCAGCAACGTTGTTTACTTGGGGATTTGTTAGAAATCCAGACTTTAAGACCTAGTGATATAATTGTATCAGAATCTATTTGTTCAAGAGCCTAACATAACTCATACACTATTACAGGTTCAGTAAGACTGCTACAACTTATTAGAACTCAGAAATCATTATAAGCACTTGAGATACTCTGATTTCCAAAACCCTATTCTGGTTGTATAGCAGTAGAGTAAATCCTGGTATTTTATGTTTAACAAGGGTCCTTCAGTGATTCATTGAGTTTCAAGGGTGGAACCAATGTAAAATAGTCTTAGTAAATCATACTCATGTATGGCCTCACTGGTAATAAATAATTAAATCTCTGGGTGCCATTAAGATGCCTAGTTTTCATCTGAAAACCAGCAGCAGCAAGTAAGTAAAATCTGGTTCACACTGTTTTGCCAAGAGTAGGCTGATCTGGTTTGCTTGGGCAATGTGGTTAACAGTATAAGGAGTGAGGGGCACCCAATAAAAATAAGGAAACTAATGGATCAGCTTTTGATCAGAGAAAACAGCAATACTTAGATAAATTGGCAGTTACATGTCTGATTTTTGTGTGCTTATTTTTTGGAAAAAAAAGGAATTATGCAAATCAAATCACTTCATCTCCCATATAAGCCCATTGGTACTGATTTAGAGAGGCTGCTACTTTCTCATAAAAGAACTTTTTCACTGGAATGGGAAAAACCAAATCTAAAGTACATTTTGAATCATAGTACAGTGTCATCATTTAGTCACGTTCTTTAAATCTTAAAACTAGAGCAAACATTCTTTATTGAATGTTTTATTTCCAGAAGTAAGAATTAGAAAACTGCCATTTTCCTATTTACCCCTTAGCAAGGAATTCTGGGATAGCCTGCAGGAATTTCTAGTGGTTATGATGGAAATCATATCATCTCAAAATGACTTCATTTTCAGCTAAGTTGGATTATATGGTTTTGTCTAAAATACAGCAGAAGTTGGCATAATGACTTAAAACTTCTAGCCACCAGCTCCTTTGAGAATCTGAAAGCTATTGTCCTTTTTCCTAGAAAACTGCCAGTGTATGCTAGCATATTTGACATTAATTTCAGAGAATTTATATAGCTGAAGTCCATTCAGGATTCTCAAATTGGAAAGCAAATTTCTTTTTTAAAAAATTTTTTTTAGATTTTTTTTTTCCAGTTCTAGAATTGCTTGATTTGTTTTGCAGAATGATATCTGCTGTGGAGTAGTTACAAGAATAGAATTATTAAGTGTTCCCCATGTATCCAGCACAATTTAAATGTATATAAATGTTCTCCGTGTGTTAGCTTGATTAAAACGCAGAAGACTAACTTGGAATCAACAAATGAAGAATTTAAGATCCTTGCCAATAATTAGTATTTCTTTTTCCTCTTTATTTTACCCTTCGTTTTCCTCTAATGGTAAAAGTGCATCATTTCTGCTTCATGACTGTGTCTTTAGTTTTCACACGTTTGATTAGAATGTATCTTGGTGTGATCTTTGTGTTTATTCTGTTTGGGGTTTGTTCAATTTTTTGAATGTGTAGGTTTGTCTTTTCTCAAAGTTAGTAAATTTTCAGCCATCATTTCTTCAAGTTCCTTCTCAACCTAACCTCGCTCCCTTTTTTTATAGGACTGTAGTGACTTAGTGGTGGATCTTTTGTTATAGATCCATACATCCCTAAACCTTCTTTCTTCAGCCACGTTTCCTTGTTGTTCATATTGTGTAATCGCTTGTATTCTATCCTCAAGTTTACCAACTCTGCTGTTATGTTTTTCAGTTCCAAATTGATCATTTGATTTTTCTTTGCTGAAACTTTTCGTTTGATGCAAACATGTTTGTGATTGTTCTCTGAAAGACCATTCTGATGACGGCTTCAGAATTCTTGTCAGATAATTCTAGCATTTGTGTCATTGCCATGTTAAACACTTAATGAATTGAACCATGGGTCTCCCTAAAGTAACATGAAAAACGTTTAGTTGCTCCTCAGGTCATTTAAGGAGGTGCAGGGAATTTGATTTTGCTTCTTCAGGAGTATAGCAGATCTGGTCAAGAGTCTACTGGAATATTTGTCAAAAATATTCTGAAAAATCTTATTGAAAGTCATAAAACTTATTTAATGTTGGTCTCCTGCATAGGAGAGTAGAAAAGAAGCTTCTAGTTTGATTGAATAATCCTAGATAGGATTTTGACACTTTGCTGTGAAAGTGGTCAAATCAGTATTTTCACAATAGTACATGTATTTTTTTTCCTTATTTTAGTAACTTCATTTTTCTAAATGTGTTCTGTGATTAAATAATATATGTCAAACACCTCAGAGCAAAAAAGCAAAGAGCAGAAAAATATGTGATTGTTGCAAAAACAAAAAAATGTGGTTTAATTTCTCATAGAACTGTAGTATTAGAGCTATTCTACCCCTCTAATATTTCTGCTGAATCTTTTATTTACAGATGATTAAAAATTTGAAAATATTAGTTGGTACTTCATAATATGAAATGAAATTATGAAATTTTATATACAAGAGTGTTAATTATTTGTAAAGAGCTAATCATGTAGCACTATGTTAAACATTGGTGATATAAATACATGTTCCCCGATATTAATCAAGATAATTATGCTCTGGATAAATCTGCATAAATCACTTAACGAAAGAATTTAGAAGCAGGCATGATGAAGAACAGAAACTATATCCCATTGTAATTCAAATGGTCTGTTAGAACAACTTTTGTATTTTGGAACAAAAATTATCAGGGCAATATGAGTCTTAGTATGATATGTGCTAACTTTTGCTTTTTTTAATCAACACTTTGCAAATTTGGGGGGAAAAGATCAGTTATGAAGCACAATTGGCCTTGAGCTAATAATTTTACCTCCATAATTCATCTGTAAAATGATGTCAGTAGTCTCTAAAAAGGTTCCTAGTGGCAGAATTCTGTGGCTCCATAAAAACATTTTTTTAGTTCCAAAAATAATGTCTAATGTGTTAAAAAAAATAATAATAATTATCCGTTTTCAGGTGTAAGCAGTGAGGAGCTAATTTCTTCTTTAAATTCTTCACTGAGAACAGTAGCCATTTGGTAGTTTTCGGGTTTCCATTGAGTAAAGCAGGAGCAGCTCATCTTCTGTACTGGATGAATATACTTAGGATTGTCTCAAGAAGGAAGGATAAGAATAAATGGAAGCCCTGCCACTCCTGTGGCAGCAAGCAGCCCACATGCATATTGATACCAGTCTAGCGGTGTCCGAGAACAAAAGCAACCTTACAGTCCGTCCATTGTCTTTTAGGGCACTACTGGTAAGATTCAGCTAATAGCACCTTTCCAGTGGCAAGACAGACATTTTGAGAGGACACCTGGCATCTTTAAACCACCTCTAAATCCTGCAGAATCCACCCATTTCTCTCCATCCCATCGAATTCCTACTATTGTGATTATGTGGATAAGATCCACAGCAGCCCCCAGCCAGTCTTGCCACCCAACTGCCAGCCTTCTCTGCAGTCTTTTCTAACCTATTGTTTAAATAAAACAAAACAAAACATTCTCTCCCCTTGTTGCTCAGGCTCACCTTGATCTTTTGGGCCCCAGCTCTTTGTAACTCAGCCTTCCAGGTAGCCAAGTTTACAAATTCTTAGCTTGCAATGCTCCCCTCCCTCGTGATGAACTTCATCAAACACAGTCTGCATCCTGTTATACTCCAGTTCAAAACTCTTATCACATTTCCTCCTTTTGTAAATTCTCACGAAAGTAAGCACTGTTTGATCTGCCTTTGTCTCCCATAGTTCTCCAGACTCATCGATGTTCAAAACCCCTAAGCTGTCTTGCATTAAATATTTTTAACTTTATAGGAAGTACCATATGAGGTCTTTTGGCCCTATCTTCCCCTCAAATCACCCTACATGCCTTCCTCCCTGGGTGCAATACTTCCTCCTTTGCCTGTAGTTTTACCCAGCACCTGTCTTACTACTACTGCCTTGTTTGTCTTCATTAGGACTTCTTTTTATTTTTTGGACATTTTCCCAACCTTCCAACCTGAATTGTTTATCTCATTTATGCTTGTATAACATTCGTTATATCTTCTGCCAGGTACGAATCATGCTGTATTGGAATCTCTACCTAACTGTATTTCAGTTTCCTATAGAATAAAGCATGTGATCCAAAGTTAATGTAGCACAGGATATACAATGCATCGTGATACCATCCCATGGAGTGATACCCTGTCACTAATACAACTTTACCAGCTTTTCAGAGCTTATGTAGATAGAGGACAAGTCTCTTAATTCATTGTGGGATTTCTGTTGTTTTTGTGGACATTAAGTTATATTTAGAGAATGATTTTAATAAGTATTAAGATATAGTTGATTTGAATGATTATATATGCTAATGTATTTATTTAAGCCTGCATATGTACTCTGTAGCATTTAATTGAGAAATGATCCGACATTTGTTTTGAATGATCTCTTTTCCCTTCTCCTTGTTGTGTTACTCATTGCACAGTCCAGCAACAACAGTGATAGAAATACCAGAATCAAATGTCTTGCCAGGCTCCAGGATCAAATTTTGTATACTTTACAATTTTTATATCCTCCATAGAACCTTCATAAAGAGAGTTAAAAATATCCACCTTCTAAGCATCCATACTGCATTGTTTTTTACCTGTGCTGTTTTATTTCCTTTTTATGCTTATTTATTATACCTTTTTGTCACCCATACCTAGTCACCTTTATCTTTTTTATTTTTCCCCAAATACTGGGGATGGAACCCAGGACCATCACACTGAACTACATCCCAGCCCTTTGTTTATTTTGAGACACGTCCTGCTAAATAATGTGTAGGCTGGACTCTGATCTGCCGTCCTCCTCACTCACCCTCCGAGGGTGCTGGGATTACAGGCATGTAGCACCACAGTGACTGTATGTTTTCAAATTCAAAAGTCATTTTTAGAAAATCATCGTTATTCAAATATGTTGGGCCTTTATAAAATAGTTCTCTTAGGGAAGTGCGGACTTTATTGATGTTACCATTATTTAAAGTTCATTTGATATTCCTATTTAGGCTATGGCATACGTCTCCAAATAACCTATCAAAAAAGAAAAATGTACTCTTTTGAACATTTGTTTCTCATAAAGAGGCAGAAGGAATTCAGAGTTGTGCCCTGTCGGTCAGATGGGTGAGCAGAAATGGCACAACCATTTGGTGAGAGAGTTCCCCAACTGAGCTCCTGACAGCCCCATCTGCAGATGCAGATTCTAAGGCTTGGAGAGTTTAAAGTCACTTGGAGAAATAAATGTACATTCTGATAAAATGAATAGCTTCTAAGTAATGAAAACGCATTTCTGTAACTTATAACCTACACTAACTGCTTATTATACTTTGTAGTGTTTAATGTACTAAGAAACTTATAACAACAACAATATGTTATAATAATAAAACTAGTCATTTCTTGCCTGTCCTTTGAAAAATTATTTTCACTTTTGATTACCACCTTCCACATACATAAGTTAAACTATAGTATACCACTCTGCTACTTTGTTTTCCGGATTTTTTAACATCAAATAATGCTCTGTTCCCTGACTTACTAAAAAACTGCTTCTTCAACAACATTAGACACAAGTGTTTTCTACCACCTTGCCATTATTGACAACATTAAAAGAAGCAAAATAGATAGTTCTTACTAAGTGTCAAAAAGGTATTCATATGCTTGGAACTTGTGGCTACAGCCTAGAAATTAACTTTTAAATAATAGCTTTTAGATTATAAATTAACAAACAAATATATATGTAAATCTATTTCCAAAGTGAAGATGACACTCTGTAGATCTGGGGTATAAAAGACAGTCTTGAATTCTAGGTGTGGAAAGAAAGGTTTTTATCTAAGGAGAGAAAATTAATGAATCTCTAACTAGAGAAGAGGCCTGGAGCCACTGTGTACTTTTATAATAGGCAGTTTGCAAGAGGGGTCAAAAAAAAAATTCCACATTCAAAGTGAAAAAAGCATCGTCATGTGTTCTTGAATTATTATTTTCAAGATGATTCTTTGTTTCATAATTGAAGTCAAGCATTACTTGTCCAATAACTCCTGCATTTTTAAATATGAGTGGTCAGTAATAACAGTAGCTATCAAAGTGTTACTAATTTCATGCTTATTATAATAAGCACTAAGCCACCCAGTGAAGAGTTTCTTAGTGCTGTTGCTACGTTACACAAGTTTACAGCTAGGGGAGGCTGTATGATATAATCAAAGGAGCACTAAAGGAGAATTCATGGTGAAGAGGATCCTAGTTTTGGCCACTCTGAATAGAGGTCCTACAGAACTAGCCAGATCACAAGTTGCCATGTGCTTCAATTTCTTAACGGAATCTATAAATGAGTAGAAATGGTCTCCTACAAACATGTGTTCCACTGCCAGGCACTTAAAATGAGAATCCCTTTTTGATGGAGCATGTACAATGTAAAGAAAAGCTTTGGCAAATAGATTATTCAGAAGTGGGGCCAGCTTTGAAAAAAATCCAGAAAGAGTTTGTCTTAGTTACTTTTTCTCATTTCTGATGCAAAATACCTGACACCCAAAGTTAAGGAGGAAAGGTTTATTTTGGCTCACAGCATGTAGAGATTGTAGTCCATAATCGGCTGACTCCAGAGCAGGGTGGCGTGGCAGAGGGGCATCACAGAAGACAAACACTGGAAGTAGTAAGGAAGCAACAAGCAGTGACCATAGCAGCCCTTTCTGCCCCTTATATTTTATGGAGGATACCTGCTCCTAGGGTGAGTAGCACTCATACTCTTAATGGTGGCCTCACACCATGAATCAATCCCAGCATCACACACTCTAGATCCAGCCACCACCAGAAGCCCCACCTGTGAAAACAGGAGGGTTTTTGTGGGGTAGGAGACATGGAGATATGAGCCACCACAGACTTTCTTCATAAAAAGATGTAAAGAAAACTGGCAGTAAACACCCAAACACAAGTTGAATACTCTTCAGTACTTTTGTGAAACCTATAGTTCTACCACTAATCATGCCTCTTCTGGAAACGTAGACGTCTTCTGACTCCTGGATGCTAGTATGCCTTGAGGTTCTATACTTTAAACTAAAAATAAGAACCTCCAAATAAAACTTAATCGAGATTAGATTTCTGACACTGGGGCTGGAGAGGAGGTAGAAGAATTGGGAAGACAGATGTCTGCAGTGGCCACAGCACCAACTTGCAATTACACTATGTGACTGAAGGTTGGTCCTGTGTAAAGGATGCTGAGAATTTTGCTTTATAGATCATTAAATAGCAATAGTCTTAAAAACAAACACGTGCCCTTTTTTTCCCATCTTGCTTTATTCTTGAATACTCAAGATTAAGTATCACAATAGCTAACCATTTGTAGGCTGATTCAAAAACTCAATAAAAAAAGGCCAAGGACTTTTTTTTTAAATCGGTACCAGGGATCAAATTCATGACCATACGCTTGCAACGCAGGCGCTTATGCCACTGAGCTAAATCCCCAGCTGAAGGCCAAGGATTTTTATAGGGGAAAAGATATAATCTTTGGCCTCAAATGGCTGTAGGTTGTACATGTGTTATTTTTCTACATAATGCTGACATAAGGTTATTGATACAGCATTTTTTAAGTAAATGTTAACTCCCCTACTCCAAAGCAGAGGTTCTCCTTCCCATGTAGATGTCAACATTCTCAAATGACAAAACTCCGAAACATGAAGGAAAGAAGAAAGAGAACAGAGAACATGTGCACACACAGAGAACAGCAGATCCTGAAATAGGCTGTGCTTAATGCATTAAAAGAACAGCGAAGAGTGAGGAAAGCACTGATGTGGATGAATTCAAAACTTTACCCAAAGACTGTGTTATACATTAAAAACTGGTGGTCAGCTTAACGCCAATGGAATTAAATCACCATGGTGCCAAGGAAAGTTGTCAGCATAGAGACATGGAGAAGGAAAAGGAAAGCATTGAGGCTTCAAGGCGTTGAGGTGTTATGGGTTCTCCTATGTGTTGCCCTTTGACCATTGGTTCTCCTGGAGGAGCTCTGGTCCTCACATAGAGCATTGCTTCCTGGCTCCGGAAGGGAAGATGTGTGCTGCTTAATTTCCAGGATGAACTGGTCACACTGGCTTCCTGGCAGGTATTCGACTGTGCTTATCGTCGGAGGAGTTCAGGGCCTCTGTGTCGCTGAGGATGGCAGTGATGCTTTCAGGACAGCCCTGGTCTTTGTTGTGAGTGTGACTTCTCGGCTCCAGCATAGAACACTCCACCTACAAGCACAGCTCCTTCACTCTGCTGGCATAGACTTTCTAGCTTCCACCGCTGACCTCTGGGCCTTCCCAGCATGGATCCATAAAAGAGACTGGTGTGAGTCCTTCTTGTGGTATCTAGACCTCCAGTTGGACTCGTGGGAGGCATTGTGATGAGCTCTGGGTCTTTATCTGGACTCATGTGGGACATTGCTGTGAGATTCAAGCCCTTAAATATTCTGTTTTTGGTTTTGTGTATAGATTTCTTTCAGTTTCTTGTGTTAACTCTGGGTGACCATCATAAAACAATATTATAAATCCATGTCGTGATTTTAATTGTTCTCCATACAACCCCTGACTACACAGACCAGATTGCGAAGGTCATGGCAAAAATTTTGATTTCTGTTGAGACTGATGAGAAACTTCAGAGGACTTCTGGTAGACAAAAGGTGTGCTCTTATCTGATGTTTTAAATGAATCACTATGCTTTGTCGGATAATCTGCAGGTTGGCAGGACTACTAGGCAAGAGACCCATTCAGAGCCTATGGCAGTGGCTTTAGGATCAGAAGGCAGTGGTTTTATCAAAGAAGTGAAAGGAAGAAGGCTGAGGATATTGATTGTCTTCCTTGTACTTCTCTACTAATGCTTTGTTTTTTTTTTAATAACTGGTTTTTCTTGTTTCCATGATACCTTAATGTTCATTTATTCCTCAAGTCTTTTGGACTTTGACCTTCTCTTATTTCCATACTCTCTTAGAAAATTTTTCTGTCTCAATATTATCTTCCTAATAATGTGGTCCAAGGCCTTCCACTACGAAATAGCTTCTGTATGCCAGCTGTGACTTTTTCCAAGTTGCATTAAAGAGCAGTCAGTACTTATGATGATGCCATGTGAATGGCTAGTTGCTAACTGTTTTTTGTTTTTTTATTTATTTTTACTAAAATTAAACACATCTTTTGCCAAAATTGAATTACTTGTCAGATTTCCTTATGTGTGAGCTTACGACCATCAAACTCCTAGCCAGCCAACCTTAAAATTGTTCTACCCCCAAACCCAGCCTATAATTCTGACCTATGTTGTTTCTTTCTCTGTATGTTACTGATTTCCATTGATTATTCTTTTACTGTAGTACTCTAGTACTTTTCATAAGCTGAGATACTTAGAATTAGAGAAGTCTCTGGTTGTCATCAACCTGGCAAGGAGAGCAAACTTCAGGTACTAAATCAGTGTTTTATTACTGTGTTAATTAGATACCTCAGTTCTAGGAGAAGTCTCAGCCAGCTGCCAGATGAAACAATAAAAGACCAGTGGACTATGGCTCCAACACCCTCCTCCAGTTCCCCTTCACTACAAGAAGTTACACTGTTACTTATTTTATATGTAATTTCAAAGTGTTATCAATGTGGGGGAATAATTAGACTATTTCCTTAAAAATTAAAAAACACTATTAGGTAAACTCTTTATACTGCAAGATACTTCTTGCTCTAAAATTGAAATCCTGTGTACCCCACCAACACCATTATCAATACAGTATTGAAGAAAGAAATTCTTGATTTAGGCTTTTATCTAAATGCATCTTATCCAATTCTGGCTCTGGCAAAATGAAAGGTTTCGATGAATTTAAGGTAAGAATTTGGTAATCATTCAGAGTTTTCTGAAAGTCATGGAAGGGCAATGTAATAAACACATAAGGATCCAGAGATCTGTGTCTGAGAATGCCAAGAAGTTTGTAGAATCCCAACCCTCTTCCCAAACTGAAGTGATTATGATAATCTGCTTTCCACACCCTTTTTATATGGAAACAAGGAAAATCTACACTAGAGTTTCTGGGCTTCTGCATTAATTGTGTGGGGATTGAACTCTAGCTTTTTCTTTATATTTCATGCAATTTTAGCTTTTCTACTGCAAAAGTAAGTAAACAAATATTATTTAATATTTTTCTGGTTGCAAGTGAAACTGGTTGGTTTGGCCTTTGCAGTACAGAAGATGCAATGCAGTGTAGAGAGTTGTGTTTGGCTCTCAGCAGGCAGATGGGACAGGTGGCTAAGAAGAACCACGCAAACCATGCAGAGGAGCCAGGCCTGACAGTATAGTCCTGCATGACGTTAACCACGGTTCAAGTTTTGACCACTGATTTTTGTCTTCCACTCTGGTAACTAACTTCGTTTTCATGTAGCTGATTAACGCAGACTATAGGCAGTTACTTGCCAGGGCTCATTGTTCTTATCTGTACTCAAAGACTTTAGACTTGATGGTATGAAGCTGGTTTGAGAATTGGAAATGTAGCTCTTTTGAATTAAAACACATTGTAAATCTCATAAAAGGCACGCTAGATTTTGAAAACCTACCTAAAAAATATATAAAATATCTTTTTAATACTTTTGTACTGATTACACGTTGCTATGATAAAAATTTTCAATATACTGTTTCAAATAAATTATGTTAAATTATTTTTATCTATTTCAACTTTTGTATTTTGGTTACCATTTTAAATTACATATGTAGTTTATTTTAAATATCTGTGGACAGCACTGGTTCAGATTCTAGAAGCACTATGGCATCTTGAAAGCACATAAGATTTAGTGCAGATGCTGGGCATGGTAATACATGCCTATAATCCCAGAACTCGAGAGGTAGAGGCAGAAAGATCACCAGGAGTTTGAGGTCAGTCTGGACTACATAGACCCTGTCTCAAAAACCAAAAATAAACAACCAAATTACAACAACAACAAAAGATTTATTTCAGATAAAGCAAGAGTTGGTTTGCTCCTTCTTCAGATAAATCATTTAACACAAATGCCAATTTGCCCATCGACCTTAGCAAATTATTACACTTCTCTGCACTCAAGTAAAATGGATTTTCTCCTCAATAAAATGGAATTATGAAACTTACCTTACAAGATTTCCCCAATAAATTAATGAATGCAAAAAATGAAACCTGTCACATTGTAAGCACCACATACAACAGATGCTCCACAACTTCTAGTGGAAATACATCATAATAAACAATTCAAATATGGAAAATATTTTAATTATTGTAAATAAAAGTTTAGTGATCTACGTACATATCAATAGAATGTAGGACACTGCAGAACGTGAATTGCCTGCCTTTATGGCTGACTAGCAGCTGCAGCTCCCTGGCATCACCCAACATCTCAACAGACCATGTATCACACATCACAAGGCCAGAAGACCAAAATTCAAGGCAGAGCTTCTACTGAATGTGCACTACTTTTGCACCACCATCTAGTCAAAAAACTGTAAGTCAAACTATCAGAAATCAGGGACTCTTCTCTACTAGGTCGTAACTCTCACCTTGGATTTTAATAATTAAACTAAAGGTTAATTATATTTATCTCACAAGATAAGGTTAGAATACAAAGAAATAATATAGCTAAAATTAATTTATAAATCATTAAAAGCTAGGCAAATGTTCAGCTCTGAAAATCAGTAATTCTAGTCAACTCTGATGATCATTACAAAGTTCAGCTCTTGGCAGGGAAAATAGAGGTTCAGCTTTCACATCCCTTCAACCTAGAGTGTAGGTTACAGACCTTGCTCAAAGTGAAGTTTTAGTAAAAAGTCAAAAAAGCTGAGGGTTGATTTCAACCCTCAGATACTCAGATTTGTGCATATGTACAGACACTGGGCATGTGATTTTATCTCAATAATTTCAATTCTACATTTTATGTTGATATGGGGCTTTCTGCACTACATTGTAACTTAGAAATTTTTGGACATATTGTAAGGAAATTGTTGTAGCCGTAATATAATGTATAATTCCTGAAAGGAAATTATCCTTGTGGCCCTGAAGCAAGGCCAACAGATTGCTATAGCTGCTGCCTAAAAGGAACAGGAGCCTAAAGGGAATTCTTTCTGTGGTCTGTTGGCCATTTTAGAACTTTGGAAATGTAATGGTCAATTCATCAGAAATAGCAGGTGAGTGTGGCAGATTTTCGGAGGCCGGCAGGAGAGAGACCCTGGCGAGTCAGGACCTGCACCTTGCGGTTGACTCGGTTGATTCCGGGTGCCGGGAGAACAAGGAGCTCCTCCCCTCTCTGGGGAGTGGCTATGAGGCTGCCAGAGTGTGGGCTGAGAATCAAACATCTCATGTCATCCTGTGCCCCATCCCTTGCCCCCGCCTTAGCAAGTGGAGCCAGTTAACTACACATCTTATGAAAAGATTAGCTATGTTATTTCGTATGAGCTCCCCATATGCAAAGATATGAACAACCATTTGGAAGAAAACAAGAGACAATATGACAGATAGTGAAGATCTCTGGTTGTCTAGCTTTGAAATTTATGCTTTATGTCCCGTTCTGTTCTGTTTTGTTGTGTTTAATTTTATCCCCTTTAAAATAAAATTTAAAAAAGAAATTATCCTTTAGTTTATTTTCAAAATACCATACACAAGCATGACGATTAATTAGGAAAAAATAGATATAAAGAATGATTTAGTTCTTAATTAAGTTGATTTTAAAAACGGAAACATTAATTCATTTTTCCACTAATACATATTGAGTTCCTACCATGTGCCAGACACTATTCTAGGCACTAAGGACACAAAAATCTCTATAGATGAATTTTCTGCTTACACAGAGGTAGGCAATATAAAAATTATTCAGAGAGAAAGTTAAATGTTGAGCATGTATATGTGTACTCTGAAGATGATGTTGGCATGCATCAGTCCAACTTTCTTGACTTTTTACTAAACATCATTGTGGTATAAGATGAAAAATTCAGACCATCTCTTCACTAATTGTCAATTTTTCTGCTCTCTTATGTAGAAGACTAGTAAGACTATACATAAAATACCAGGAAGAATCCCACTTATTTGATGCCAGATGGTACACGAAACAAACCATTTACAGAGTGGATTACAAGTAGGCTACATACAAAAGGACTGTCTCTGCAGGATGCCTAGTCTTTCAACCAAGTGCCAAGGATACATGTGCATAATTCCTTCAGAATTTACAAGAATTAACAGTGCTATTTGAAACTATGCTCAACTATAGCAGAGAAAGAGATATTGTGATAGCTACTGTTGATATCCGGTTGTTTTAATGTAAAGTACTGTGTTACCTATGTTGTCCTGTTCTGATCTGCTCTGTTCTGCCCTCTTTTGTTTTATTCTCTTTAAAATAAAAAAAAAAGAATTAACAGTGCATAAATGGGGGGAAAAGAAGTCTTTAACTGGAAAATGAAGTTTTAAAGAGCCCTAAGATAAAATTGTTATTTTTAATGAATATGTTTCATAAAGTTATGTTAAAATCAAATTAAAATCAAATTTTAGGGTTTATTAAAGAGTAAGTGGGAGAGTAGATTAGGCAATTTTTTCACCGGAGGCTGAGTGTTGAAGAGGCTGCATGGTAGAGTGGAAGGACTCTGTATGCTGGTCAGTGGACCAAACTAACTTCAGTCCACTGATAAATATTTTGAGTGTAAAAGAATCAATGTATGTAAAGCTATTTTACATAGTACTAAGCAGTACATATGCCTGTACCTGTATTCAGAGTATATTTGAATTAGTAAATGCCTGGTTGAGAAGGAATTTCAAATTTTATGTGATGGAGTAATTGGCTTGTTTCTTTGTTTGGTTGGTTGGGGTTTTTGTTTGTTTGTTTGTTTTGTTTTTTGGTACCAGGGATTGAATTTACAACCTTGTTCTTGCCAGGCAGGTGCTGTGCCACTGAGCTATATCCCCAGCCCTGGAGTAATTGCTTTTGACAAACTGATTATATTTACTATGAAAGAAATGCAAGAGACCTACGGATACCTTAGAAGCAACCTGCTAGAAAAGCCTCGGAACTTACAAAGACTCATGATTTTGTACAAGTAGAACACAATAATAATAACAGTCGTGGAAATGAATCCGCAATCCCATGGGACCTAAAGCAAACACTATACTAACTAGAACCACCAGAAATTTCCCCATTCACAATGCTGACCAGAGGACAAATTATTTACCTGAATGCCTAATATGGATCTGTTCTTCAGCTTTCCTAGATTGTTCCAAAACTAGCAAGCTCTAAAAACATTAAAATAAAAGCTCTATTCTACAGTCTTAATTGGAATTAAATGATAGACAACTCATAGTCAAAATATGCTTCAAATATTGGAACTCTAAACATGTGACCATTCCTACCTCCATCTTCTAAGCCACCCCTATGCAGTACATAGGACAGTGACATTCAAACAGTGACGGTGACATGCAAAAAAATAATGTCTGACACCTGAGAGTATAGATTAAGACTTTGGTATTCTGACTCTCTATAAACAAGACACATTTTTCATAATGTATGCAACAGTATTCCTTATACTCCACGGAAATGATTAATGATCCATTAACTATAGCTGTGCCAGAGAACAGCTACTATAAATCACATGCAAACTGTCAATACAGGATTCTGTGGTTCTAGCTCAGATAAAAGGAAAAGACAATTCCAGTCAAATTCTATCCAGTGAAAAAGCACACCCCAGCTGGAGTCATCATGGCCTTTCTAAGTGAACTGCTCCTCTGTGTTTGAATTGTTGGAAGTATTGTTTTATGTGGCCTTGTTCAGGGATTATGAACTTTATCATAAGCTCTGTCCTTTGTTGAGGCTAAAAAAATTGAAAAAGTGATTTGGCTGGTAGATTTTAATTGTACTCAATAAGATGAATCAGCACTATTTTATATAATTTCTTATAATCAGCTCCAATTTATGACAGGCAAAGGAGGGAAAAGAATGTTTTTTTTAAAACAATAAGAAGACAGAAATTACAAGAAAAAATTATCCTGATTTTCAGTGAAGAGTACTATCATCTTTAAAAAGTCTTTTTCCAAGTAGCTAAATAACAAGTTTCTGTTTCAACTCTTCTTTTGTCCTATAGATAATTATAAGTTATCCACAGGCAAAGTGAGCAGAAAGCATTATTAGCAAAACATTTTGCACAAATTAAATTTAGGAGAGTTTAAGCAAAGAACAATTCATGAGTTAGGCAGTCCTAACAACGGGGAGAGGTTCAGAGAGCTCCACCTAGCAAGTTAAGTAGACAGTATCTGCAGACAGAGAAAAGGAATTGTCCGGCAGAAATAGCTTGCCTGTTTAAAGCTCAGTTGAGTACTTGCTTATTTAAGGAGGCTGTGGTGAGTCATTGCCTTATACAGGTGTGGGCTGGTCAATTCTGTGGCCCATAGAAGCTCAGCTGCTGTCTTTGGTTGAGATTTAGATACTTGCTACAAGAGTACATTTGTGAATCAGGTTTGGTTATGTACACTGTCAAGTTATGTGCTATGTTACAGAGCCAGGTCAGTTTGAATGGTATCCATCACTAAAAGTGTTTTATATTATTGAGCTTTTTACTTTTTACACTATATTAGTATATATTGGATTTTTGCTTAATATATTACACTAACATTTTGTCATTAAAAAATTAATGATCACAAGTCCAAAATCAGATATAGGGCAAAGTTATTTTGTGGTGTGTTTGAACACCAAATTGGGAGCTCAAGGCATAAAATATCTGCTCTTGGCTCATAATCTGCATAAGACATTAACTTATTAGAAATGGCTTGAAATTACCAAGTAGTATGGCAAATAAGAAATCATGTAAATGCTAATGTAATAAGGCTAAAAAGCAAACAAAACTTCCATACGTCCAAAGTAAATCCTTAGCCAAGAAAACTTTCTACCCATAATACAAATAATTATCCCAACATTATTAAATTAAGAAAAATGCAGAGTCCATGCAGATTCTACATCCATGTCTTTTTCTTTCTCTTATCCTCCCCAGTGTCCCCGTGTAACTAAAATTTTTTGTAGTAAGATCATGATCACCCACTCAACAAAAATGTGCTGAGCATTTTCTATGGGCCAAGTTTTGTTTTGGCACCAAGGAAAAATAGTGACACAATAATAGGGCTCATATTTTAGTGGTGACTAGTCCATTTGTTGAATGAATGCACTAATGCTACACTGAGCACTTAGTCTTCATAAAGGTTTTTCTTAATGTGAAGTTAGGCAAATACTAGCCAAATTTAAGTAGTAGTCATTTTTATGAGAGGTATAAATGTCAGTTTTGTCTTTGCTTTTATTTTATATTTATAACACTATAAAGAGAAAATTATAAAATTTTAAAAATTAAGAGAAGTGAAAGTAGGCTACTAAGGAAATCAGAATGTAGATCTTGACAATCAATATGAGAAGCTCTTCAATTAGAGTCTTAAGGTAACAGCTATATTACCTTATTTTCAGCTATGTTTTAATTATATTCATTTGTCACAAAGCTAAGCACCACAAAAGCTTAAATAACTAAACTCTACTCATCATCATATAACTGGTGCTCATAATAATTTCCTCAACATACAAAGATTGAGGTACTTCCAAACAATCAATAGAAAAACACTTTATATTTCTAGAATTTTAAAATTTACACTGCGTTTTTATTCCCTGAAAATTTATAATCCATGTAAGGTAGGTATGACTTTTCATTAAGCTGAATATTAAATTAATTTCTTGATCTTTAATTATTTTTACTACTCCTTGTTTTTCTTTCCCCATACCCTAGCAATATACATGCGCACACATATACTCACACCGCATCACACATGCACAGGGGTCATTTTGTTTTCCTGGCTGAGGCTAACTGCATTCTAAAAATGAGGACAAAAGTGAGTGACACAATTTAGAGTATTTCAAAAGACCCAGGACTTTTTCACTATGTCCTAAAGTCTTACTAGGTACTGGCAGGAAACTTGTACTTGCTCTGCTCATTCACAGTATCCCATTTCTATAATGGGTAATAGAAGAAAAATTTTATAGACTTTCAGAAAAAGGCATGCTTTACTTATTTAACTGTCATTTTGTTCACAAAATATCAAGATAATTCATTAAAAATGTTATCAGTGAGACAGGACTGTCATTTGCTATCATTAATAGCAAAATGGTTTCTTAGCCTAAATTTATAAGGCATCTTTAAGACTTGGTCCTTCACTTGTTTGAGTTAATGCCTCACCACCCAACATGCTGTCAGAAACCACCTTCTGAAAGCCCATTCATCTGCTCATCACCAGATCAACAATATCTTCTTGGCCCTCTTTCTTCTAAATTTCCTCGTCACAATTTGCACTGATGACCACGCCTGCCTGAAATGCTCTTCCTTAGGGCCTGTGACCCAGGGGTCTTCCTTCCTTTCAGTATCTCTGGTTCTTTCATAATCTCTCCTGCTTTTTTAAATGGAAGCATTCTCTTAGGTTTTTGGGGGTGGGGTTGGTTTGGTTTGGTTTGATTTGTCCTGATAGAGTGGAATGGAATATATATATTTGTTTTGTTTTTAGCCTTGTCTTAGTTACCTTTCTCTCACTGCTGAGAAAAAATACTTGACACCAAAAATTAGGGAAAAGTTTACTTCTTACAGTTCTTGGAGGTCTCAGTCCATACTCAGCTGGCTGCAAGGCAGGGTAGCATGACTGGGGAGCGGCCATTTATGGCTGCTGCAAACGGCAAGGCAAGAACCAGCAAGAGAGAGAGCCACACCTTCTTCCCCACCCTTACACTATATCCTGGCTCCCACCCTGGGATAGTGTAGCGCTCAAACCACCAATCCCAGCGCCAAACAACAAACCAATCAGGAACGCCAGACTCAGCCCCGTCCATGCTTACATGAAGGCTTAAGTGGGGGCCATCCTAGCACACTATATCAAACTTCAACATTTTTTTCTCTCAACAATCTTTTGGTAATGCCATCTGTCACTGCTCCTAGGTCCATCATCACCTATGCTACTTTCTTAATTGGTTCTTTTCATTTCCAAACTCATATAAGAGCTCAACATCTGAATATCCTACCAGCATTTCATACTCAGTAGTTTAAATTGTACTCATTGTTTTGTTTACTAAACATGATCCTTTTAATAATTTTGCTACCTCCAGTTAATGGTGTTCTCTGCTTTCTAGTTATCCAATTTGCGAGTCAATTTCGTTTATTTTCCTTTGTAGCCACTTGATAAGAAATGCAGCTCCTTGTACACCAATCAGATCCATCCTTTTGTTTTGGTTCATTTCATCCCCTTCACTTTCACCAGTGAAAATTTTCCCTACATGCATGGAACAGCCTGTGAACTGTCCTCACCCTTTGATTTTTTATTTCTTGTGAGATCTAGTATTGTGCCTCCCACAGAGTAAGAGTTCAACAAATGTTTATTAAAGGACTTCAGTAAGGCAATAAGTCTTTAAGTTTTCAGCAAGAAAGAAATTGTCTGCATAAAAGTCACAGAAAAGAAAGCATAGAGTTTTCAAAAGCCTGGATCTTAAACTGAGAAGGAAGGTTTTAAGATGCTAGATTTAAAATTAAAAGTGAATTATATTAACACTTTGGAACCTATTTTCTGACAGAGGAGATAAAAATCTGACAAGTGAATATTTTAGCATTTTGGAAAAGAACATGCCAGATTTTTTAATATTTCAAAACTTATTAAAATTCTGATGAAATATCACTATTTAGGAAATTTACAACTATGGTTAGCCCCAACTCCTGAAGTATACTTTTAAAATCTGGTGGTAGTCAGTTCTTTAAGTGAAATATAATCCTTCACCATTCTTTTTTTCAAGTAGATTGAGTATGGTACCTAGATAATTTTTAGTTATTTAGGTGTTATTTGAAAAGTTGCCTTTTGCAGCAAGTAAGATGTGAAAAACATTATCAAATGTAAGTGTATAATCTCCTTTTTACTGGTCACTTATCACAGGTTGGTGATTTAAAAAAATTTCCATGTAAAACTGGTCAGTGGGAGTCTTTCCACCAAAACAACTTCCAGAAAACTTATAAAAGGCTCTCTCTCATATATAGTTTTAGAAATGATTGCAAGTTAAAGACCTCACAGGGATGTGTCTATAAAGCTTTAAAACAAGATTTTAGCAGGAGAAGAGACATTTTAAACTAATAATTAAAATATGTCTTAGAATATTTTGTTCTGGATTCTCATTCTCTTCATTTACCAAAGGGTTGTTTTGTTTTGTTTTTGATGACATACATTTTCGTAAACAATGCATAGAATAAAAACACTATTTGCCCATGATGAGGCTGAAAATCACTTGGCAAAAATCTAAAATAGCAAATAAAGTTCAAGAAATGGTTTTTGTTGGGCATGGTGGCTGTTGTCAGAGGTTGTGAGGAGAACAATCAGAATCAGGACACAGAATTTATAATATTATTTTATGATGGCCACCCAGAGTTAAACACAAGAAAGTGCAGGAAATCTGTCCACAACACTAAAGACTCAGAATATTCACCCAAGGGCCAGGATCCCATAGCAATGGCCTACAGAAGTCCAGATGAAGACATAGAGCCCATGGCAACGCCTCCCATGAGTCCATCTGGAGGTCTAGGAGGACTCACACCAGTCTGTTTTATGGATCTGCACTGGGAAGACCCAAAGGTCAGCAGTGGAAACTAGAAAGTCTATGCCAGTGTGGTGAAGGAGCTCTGCTGGTAGGCTGAGGGTTCTACACTGAAGCCTAGAAGTCATGCTCAAAACAAGGACCAGGGCTGCCCTCAAAAGCACCACAGCCATCCCCAGCAACACAGAGGTCCCAAGCTCCTCCGATGATAAGAATAGTTGAGAACATGCCAGAAAGCCAGCATTATGTTTCTCCTGGAGATTAAATGGCACACTTCTTACCCTCTGGAGCCAGGAAGCACTTGTTATAAGGACCAGAGCTCCCCCAAAGTGAACCACAGCCACTCTCACCAACAATGACCCAAGATCCTCTGATGACAATAGTCAAACTCACACTGGGGAAGCTAGTCATGACAAGCTCCTCCAGGAGAACCAACAGCAACACTTAAAGAAACCCACAACTCCTCGCTCTTCTTCTTCACGTCTCTATTTATGCTGGTAATTTTCCTCAGGCAGGCCAACTACACTCAGCACCATGCTGATTTAATTCAGCTGGTGTTAAGTTGACCACTGGTTTCTAATCCATAACAGCACATACTTGTAATCCTAACACTTGAAGGCTGAGGCAGGAGGATCACGTGGAGTTTGAAGCCATCCTGAGCTACATAGTGATCTTAAGGCCAGTCTGCACTAAAAAGTGAGATTCTGTCTCAAAAAATCAGAAGGAGGCAAGGAGGACGAGGTAGAAAAAGAGAAAAAGAAAATTGTGATTTTTTAAAAAAAGTGTGTATTTGTTGCAAAAACAAATAAGCAAATTACATCAGTCTTTCTAATACAATGATCAGAAAAGTAAAAGTAATATGCCAAGAGCTTAAAACTCTTAAAAACCCTTCAAACCCAAGCATTAGGGCAAAAAGTACTTTGTTGTTATGTGCCTCATTGCTTTATTTGAAACCTGAAAATCAATTTTTCTATGTTTGGTGATATAAGGAATCAAAAAATAAATTAGGTATGATGTGAACCCTATGATGTGAACAATTTGAAACAATAGGTTTAAATTTGAGAACTGGTAGATGATATGAAACTTTGTGAGCTATTAAACATATTTTTTAAATCCCTGTTGATGGAAGATGCAGATTCCAATGCTTTCTCCAGTAGAGTTAATGAGGTAAATGGAAAATATCTCATTAATTTTGTGAGCCCCCTTGCGAGGCAAGAAAATGACTTTCCCATCTAACAGCTGGAAAGACTGAAGAGCTACAGGACGTAACTGTGCTCAATTGCAAAGGAAAAGTAAAAAAAAAACAGCTCTAATGTACTCTAAGATGTGGATATGAATGTTTCATACACAAACCCTCTCTTTTATTCTTAAGGAATCAATATCTACTTCTTAAAAACATAAGGCTGGTTAAACCCTTGAATCTTAGCCCTATACCTTTTGGCAGAGAAAATTATTGCCTCAAGGCCTGGCACCCTTTTAATTTATTTTTAAATAGCTTTTTCCTCATAATCCATACAATCCAACATCTGACTAATAATGTGTCTTTAGCAAACTTATTTGTGTCGCTTATTCTGTAGATTTTTTTAAGTGTAAAAATTCTGTATATATTAGATCTTTGTAAAGTACTTTGGAGCACTCGTTGGGAAGTTAAGAAAAGAATAAATTGATTTTTAGCTCCATAAAAACGAATTTGCCATTTCACATAGAAGCTGAAATCATTATACGGTTTGGAGTTTTTCTAAATTCATTTGTTTTTCAAGGTGTTTGTTTTATTTGTATGAAAATGCCATCAAGATACTTTCAGTATTGCTGCCTGATTGATCTTTCTAGGTTAAGAGAATGCAAAGTTAAGTGCCTTATGTATATTAGGATTTTTTTTTTTTTGCTGTCTCTTTTTTTTTTTCTCTTTCTTGCTGTTTTAACAAATTATTATCCATTTTTAACAGGCAAAGAAAACCCAAAATCAAATCAGGGAAATTAAACATCAGTTCAGTATAACATTGGGCTTTGTGTAAGGACTGTGACATCATGACAGTGAAGTATTCATTTTTGAGCTTTAACAGAGAAAGCTTTACCTTGGCGTGTCCAATAGAAACACAATATGTAAATTAACCTATATTATCTGTATGCTGATTGGCTTGAGTTCCCCTGAATGTCACAATCTCACCACCCGGCAATGAGGCGTTTTACTGCTGTCTCGAGCTCAAATTATTACTGTAAAGAAGATTTTTATTTTTTCTATTTCATTAACTGATTATTGTAAAGCTGTAAGGTCGAAGGAAAAGAAGCATTTTACATCGGAAATTAATGAAAGCATGTCTGTTCGCTTTTGAGGGTGGGGAGTAGGTGGTGGTTGTTGAAAATCTTGTACCACCTTCACAAGACTAAACTTTGGAAATGGTAAAATGAGAAAATGCATCATTCTAGAGACATCTTTAAGCACTCAAGTGTCAGGCTACGTGGTGTTTGTGATACCATCGGACTTTTTGGACGGGTGTAAGTTTTATGTATTTCTTTCTTTCTTCTGTAATAACAAAATCTAGGGGAAAGGAAATTCATACACACAACTGCTTTGACATCACCAACCTATTGGTCAGTGGAACTCGGAAGAGGGGAGAAGAAAGGCTGTTGCTTGTTGGGGTGGAGTGAGAAGAATGGCCACTTGAAATTTTTGTACCCGTTTCTGTAGTCGTATCCTCTAGGCTAGCATGAATGTAAATCATGTGTGCTGCTGTCTTCTGAACTCATCTTCTCCCTACTTAAGCGCAGATTCGAGTTTACTGGAGAAGAGATGATTAACAAAGAGCTGCCCTAACCTGCTTCCCTTCTCTACCACTGACAAGATTTTATACCTTTTTTCTTTTCTCTTCCCCTGCCCCAGCTAACCTGCAAATTCAAAGGTCAGCAGGGAAAATCATTAAAGAAGAATTCTGAAAGGAGCTTCCCAGGCTTTGGACTATCCTAAAAGAGAAAGGAAGATCATGTTCCGGGAAGCCGAGGGTTCCGGGAAGCCGAGGAGGGGGCGGGCGATCCGGGCTCCGTGGCTGCTCCATGCGCGGCCCTAGGCGAAGAGGACGGGCCTGAGGTCTCCACCGAGCCTTTGTAAGCCCCGGTTTCAAATGCGGGGAGGGAAAAGTTCAGAAGCAGCCACAGGGGACAAAAGCCTGATTTGGCCAGTTGCTCAGGCCAGGGCATCCAACCGACCCAGCCAGCTCAGGAGGCAGAAAGGGGCTCCTGCTGGCTCCAAGGAGGCCGAAGCAGCCTGCGCCGCCGCCCTCGCCACCGCGCCGCCGCCGCCGCTGCCCCTGCGTTACTGGGGGAGACTGTGCCGCTGCGACAGGGGAGGACGCGGCTGGAGCTCAAGGAGGCTCCAGCGCGCAGGCGCCGCCGAGCCCTGCCTTGGATGCTCAGTCAAGGCACTAAGGAAAAAAAAAAATCAGCAATTTATAGAAAGAAGAAGCTATAGTCTGTCGGGATATCCAACGCCAACAGGTAGGCGAATATACTCTCGGTTAAGTTTGGGGGAGGGGGTTTGCACAGTGTGGGTGAAACTGCAGGTTCGCCGGGAGACAGCCCTCCCTGAGGTGGTGGTTTTTTTTTTTTTGGGGGGGGGACATAAACTGCATAATGGAAGTACATTCAGACAATGCATCTTGAGCAAGGCTTATTGAGAGCTCCGTTTCTGGAAAGCCTTGCAAGACTGAGGAATATCAGACTGTGAATCGTCAGGAACCCTTCCCTTGCAGCACAGAAGCAATCTCTCTCCATCTTCGCGTATGTAATGCATGTCCCTCTCTCCCCTCCCCCTCTCCACCCCCATTATAAATCCAGGGGTGGCGAATTTCAGGTTTCGTAATGTTGCATGATGCGATCGGTATTTACCCGGGGATGTACCGGTGGGGAAATTAAAATCATCGAACGCAGTTTTGCCTGGGCTTCCATCAGCATATTCCCAGCAAGTGAGAAGTGGCAAAGGAAACGCGCTTTGCTCCCCTGGTGTGGCTCCCAGGCATCTAGGAGACAAGGTGCATTTCGTTTAAAATGAAGCCACTTGTGATTTGCAACAGAGATTACCAGTGTAAATGAGAAAGGCTTAATTGCCCAAGAAATACAGGTTCATGTTATATTCATTTGAATCCAGGCAGCCACGGTTTACAAATGGAAGTGCATTATTCCTCTGGGTGTGTTTCCTTGACCAATATTTACATTAACCATTTTTAATAATCATGTGGGCTTAAAAGAGGCAATATTTGCCAAAAATGGGGGGTGGGGTGGGGAAGGGAAGACAAAAGATTAAATCTTATCAAATCTTGGGACAAGTTCTTATTAATTTCGAAGTCTAATGTGGAGATTGTGTTTCAAGATGAATCAACAAATACTCATATGCAGCATGAACAGTGGCACTTGAGTTAAAAGACATATTTTGCAGGGGTTCTTTGGATCCGTATGAACAGAGAAGCTGCCTGTAAAGCACTGACAATACTAACAGACCTCACATGAATGTAGGTAGCTTCCTCTCTGTCTCCTATCAGCAATCTTGTAGATTCCTTTGCAATACTAGCGATTAATTCTTGAGCTGGCCTATTTTACAACTGTGAAACATTTTATTCATTCTCTTCAAAAGGTACCCATACATCAAATGTATGTTCTCTAGAAGAGGGACATTTTTTAACTCATCTAGCTTAGAAGACCAGTTCTCTGAAATCTCAAGCAAAAATACTAAAGCAAGTAATAGGATTCAAAATTAAAGCTTTATTTGTTTCCCCATAAATGAACAGCTTTATGTTAGCACTGACATCATTGCTTGTTAACTTAAGAATTGATAGCTCATTTTTTTTTCCAGATATTTGGATGGCAAATCAAATGGAAGAAAAGAGGAAGCATGACTGCAGATCAAATCAGTTCTCTTTGTGGATTACATTTTCAGTAAAATGTATGGATCTATCTTTTCCTTGTTCTTATATCTAGATCATGAGACTTAACTGAGGCTGTATCCTTATCCTCCATCCATCTATGGCGAACTATAGCCATGCAGCTGACAACATTTTGCAAAATCTTTCGCCTCTAACAGCCTTTCTGAAACTGACTTCCTTGGGTTTCATAATAGGAGTCAGCGTGGTGGGCAACCTTCTGATCTCCATTTTGCTAGTGAAAGATAAGACCTTGCATAGAGCACCTTACTACTTCCTGCTGGATCTTTGCTGTTCAGATATCCTCAGATCTGCAATTTGTTTTCCATTTGTATTCAACTCTGTCAAAAATGGCTCTACTTGGACTTATGGGACTCTGACTTGCAAAGTGATTGCCTTTCTGGGGGTTTTGTCCTGTTTCCACACTGCTTTCATGCTCTTCTGCATCAGTGTCACCAGATACTTAGCTATCGCCCATCACCGCTTCTATACAAAGAGACTGACCTTTTGGACGTGTCTGGCTGTGATCTGCATGGTGTGGACTCTGTCTGTGGCCATGGCTTTCCCCCCGGTTTTAGATGTGGGCACTTACTCATTCATTAGGGAGGAGGATCAGTGCACCTTCCAACACCGCTCCTTCAGGGCTAATGATTCCTTAGGATTTATGCTGCTTCTTGCTCTCATCCTCCTAGCCACACAGCTTGTCTACCTCAAGCTGATATTTTTTGTCCATGATCGAAGGAAAATGAAGCCAGTCCAGTTTGTAGCAGCAGTCAGCCAGAACTGGACTTTTCATGGCCCTGGAGCCAGTGGCCAGGCTGCTGCCAATTGGCTAGCAGGATTTGGAAGGGGTCCCACACCACCCACCTTGCTGGGCATCAGGCAAAATGCAAACACCACAGGCAGAAGAAGGCTGTTGGTCTTAGATGAGTTCAAAATGGAGAAAAGAATCAGCAGAATGTTCTATATAATGACTTTTCTCTTTCTAACCTTGTGGGGCCCCTACCTGGTGGCCTGTTACTGGAGAGTTTTTGCAAGAGGGCCTGTAGTACCAGGGGGATTTCTAACAGCCGCTGTCTGGATGAGTTTTGCCCAAGCAGGAATCAATCCTTTTGTCTGCATTTTCTCCAACAGGGAGCTGAGGCGCTGTTTCAGCACAACCCTTCTTTACTGCAGAAAATCCAGGTTACCAAGGGAACCTTACTGTGTTATATGAGGGAGCATCTGTAAATCTTTAGCCTTGTGAAACACTAACCTTCTCTGCTAAGCAATTGTGGCCTGTAGCCATATTTTGAGAAGAAATTCAAGAATGGGATCAGCAGTTATAAGGATTTGGGCAACATTCTGCAGTCTTTGCAATAGTTCACCTATAATCCTATTTTAAATCTCAGAGTGATCCTGCTGACTGCCGGCGAAGGTTTGTAATTAAGAAAGGACTGAACCACTGCCCTAAGTTTCTTTCTGTGGTTGAAAACTAGATAACGAAAGTAGCGGGTGCTAAGTATCAGTGCTAAATGCTGTGTATATCACTACTTATGAAAAAACATCAAAAAAATTAGCATTGGACATCTTAATAAATTAAGTTGACATGAGGTAAATGTGTTGATAAAAACTAATTTTAGAAGTTTGAAGACTTTAAAACATTTCATACTATTTTTGTTTTGCAAAGACTAAACTATTTGGGGACTTAAAAGTACTGTAATCCACTAAAGACGTGCCATGAATTATTGGAATATCACTTTAAAAATCGCCTTGTAAGTTCGGGGGAGCATTCCAAAGCAGTATATATTGGTTCCAATTAGAGTTTACTTTTTTGTATTAATACATTGCTATTTCTAAATACCACTTTTCCTTAACTACCAGTGAAATTGCTAGCATTGAACTGTATTCTGTGGTTTTGTTGATTTAGTAAAAAGGTTTACCAATTCATTTATATTTTACAAATGCTAGATATTGGTCTGGGAGGCAACATTAATGGTACCAGCTGGTCAAAACTGAGCAGTTCTAATAATGCAGAATAAACACATGTTGCCTTAAAGGGTTATCTAGTATCCTTCATCTTATTTAGCATTGGAGCAAATAGTCAAGGGACATCAAATCAGTCATGGTCATTCATCTGGAAGTGCATGGAAGATCATTTAGTACTCTTTTTCCTTTTTCTTCACATGGTTTGAAAATTAAGGTGCACATCACTGGAATAAGATTTCCTTCTGAGATGAGCTGCCCATTCTAGTGTGTTCTGAGAAGCTGGCAGCTGAAGTATGTTTATATTTTAGTCAGCTGTCAAGAGGAGACCACAGCCTTAGTATGACATCCTGCACAATTTGTGAAGCGTTTATTCTATGGAAGGCACAGTCTTGTTTATATTTTCTGCACATTTAGTGTATTGGTCGTTTAAATTATTTGAGTTTTAACTTGTGAAAGCTTATAATATGATTTCAGGTATTTTAGAAATACATTAGATTCTGTGAGTCTCATTCTTTAAGATACAGATGTGTGAACTTCAATATAAAGTTGCATTTGCCAAAATTTATTCGTGTAGCCTGTTAATTTTCTTGGAATAAATTTTACATTTTGGCATATAAGAATCTTTTTTTTTAATCTGGGAGGCAAGCACAAATTAGGAAAACTTGCTTTATTGCAATTTTGGTTTTTTATTTTTTTTATTTTTACACTTACTATATTCTGGAATTAGAAATGTATGAATGATAATGAGCACTGACATATTATTATCTAAAAAAGCATTATTGGTAGCTTTTCATAATCATCCCTCTATTCTTACATGCAAGGTTTTATTTAAAAATGTATACTTGCTTAATAGGTTGGTTCAGAATTTTAATATAATTATCACATTTTAATTTGTGCATACCTTTTAATATAAATGCTTTACCATACCATGAAAAAAGAAAGGAAATTAGTTTTTGTTTGTTTTTCATTGATTTATTTATGGGGCTTTTGTATTTGAAAAACAAATTTAGGGATCTAGTGGAACAGAATTTCTTATTGCTATAGTACTGCTATAAATAGAATATCAGTATAAAAAAGAACAAGATAACCAAAATAAGTTAAGGACATTTGAAATTTAGTTTTGCTTATATAAGGACAGCTGAAGCCATGATTTAGTGAGTACTCTGGGCTCATTTTTAGTCCACCAAAGTTGATTGGATATGAGACAAAGTTTAATGCACAGCAGTGAGTTTCATCTAGCAATAAGGGCTCCTCATTGGTACTAAAACCATTATCCAAAACACAATAAAGAAGATGCTATTAAGGGATGTTCTGATAACATTATGTTTCCAATGGAAAAATATCTAGAGAAAAGTTATAACTACAATGATTTTCCTTAGGGCCAATTTTGCTTACAAGTTCAGATATCACCAGCAATCAATAAAAAACTCAGCAATAACTCGGGGGCAAAAGAGAACAGGTTTTACCAACAATACTCATTTCCATTTTATAGAAAAGAATACTGAAGTGCGAGTTCAGAGTAGAAGCCTGAGGAATCAGCAGGAGCCAAGTGAGGCTGCATGTCTCCACCTAGCTATATGGGGTAGCAGATTTAGTTTGGGTTGAGTGACTAGGCCCAGTGACCACTGAATACAGCTGAACTGTAGTAGTTACTGTTACGTAAACCTGCTCTTGAACAACTTGGCATTTGCAGGTCAAGGGGGAAGCAGTGGACAACACACACCCCAATTCATGCTATTTATAAGTCAATGAGTAATAGTGGCAATCATACAACATAGAAGTGTGCTTCAGTGTCTTTGTGACCAAATCACATTGTCTATTTCAATATCCATTCCAATACTCAAAATTTAAAGCCAGTTAATAACTAATTCAACTTGAAAATATTACTGCTCTTCAACCCATAAAAACGCATCCCCACTGAGGAATTCAACTTCCTTGTGAGAAAGACTCATTATAAGTAATGTGTATCTATTGGACTAATTACATATAGGACCTTAACAACCTTAAATTGTTTTCTACAATAGTGGAGATGTGTTTGCATGAATGTGTCTTTACCATCTCATCTAGTTTCTTTTGTGTACAACACATTTATTTTCAAGATACTGGCAGAGACTATGTATTCAATCTGTGAATGTAGAATCTCATGCAGATGTTAACTAACTCAGAAGGAGGTGAGTAACTTTCCCAGTTTCTCACCCAGGCACCATTTAAACAGCACAAAATCATTATGATTAGATGAAAAACATTGTTTGCAGATAGGACAATCTATTGACTGAACTGTCTTCTTTAGATTTTTACATGACTGGATTTGAACACCAGCATTTTCCCCATAAACTTTAACTTATTTGTCATTGTTGACATATGGATATGACCACTTACCTATTTACCTCTATTCCCATGAAGGCTAGCTGAATATTTAACTCTATTCATGCATTCAAAAAACACCTGCTGGGTCCTGGGCTTGGTGCTGTGGTCACAGTGAAAATTTATCAAATCAGACATGGAGATTTCTCAATCTAGTTGAAAAGAAATGATAAATATGTAATAAAATGATTTGTAAGTGTTAAGGTAGTAAACATTCCTAAGATGCAATAGGTATTTTTTGATGCAATATGTATTAATGGTCATAAATTGGCAGCTTTCCATTTTCACTCCAGTGCCTTATCGTTTATGTTTGCTCAGTGTTCTTTGAGATCTCCTATTATAATCCCTCAATTCAGAGGGAACCCCCATTCTACTCTAAGTATCAGGACCATTTCTCCCACACTTAGATGAATCACCATGCTGTGCTTTGGAACCAATTCCTGTGTTGTTAATTCTATATATAAAATCACAGCAAAAATCTAAATGCCAAATCTCCCGCCCCATGTCCTGTCACTTCCACAGAGAGATTTCAATTCCTTCAAGAGACTTGGAGGTGATTCTTTCCTGCTGTACTTGTGCTTTCCTCCATACTAGCATGGGATTGCATGTGTAAAGTGCAGATTAGTGAAGGACTTGTTTGTTTTCATTTTAGGACTCTCAGGGGCTTCTGCTGCTGTCCAACAATGATGGAATAATACATGAAACTGGGCATTTATTTTTATCATGAAGGCATGCTACCCCTTCACCAATTTTTATTGTTCCTTATCAGGGATATAACACATCCCCAGTCTGCTGAAAAGTTGATACCTAAAACTGAACTCTGTTGCAAACACAATAAAACATGTAACTATATATACATAACTTTTCAGCTAAGCCATATAATAGTGAGTTGTGTTGCAACTGGGATTATTGTAGGACAGATCCAAACAGAATCAAAACTCTTCATTTCCAGTGTGTTCCATGTGTAGCATAGACTGTGTGTTATTAAAAACACATGCACCAAAAATCCCACCTTATTAGAAAAGAAAGGAGCTAAGATGATAAATGTCAATGTTTCAAATACTAGCTAACGATATTAATCAAGATAGATAGTTACCAGAGCTGTGGAATATTTACGATTCCCAAATCTTGTTTGTTTTTCTGTGCAAAAAATACTTTCATGTCTGTTAATATTCTATTATAAATGTTCTGAATGGATATTGCAGATAATTGTTGCTGAATTTTTTTTGTTCTTATTCTCAACTGTGGGTATGTCAGTATTTTGTGACATTCCCGACCCCTCAGAAACTTCATTTATGCCATATTAAAATAATAGAATTGCTGAATAATAGTCTGCATAGTGATTATAATGAAGATATTGTTTGTACATGGCTGGATTACTTTTTTGCCAGCAATCAAAATAGCAAATAACTTAAAGCCATTTTGGAAACTGGAGCGATGTAGGGAAGATCGGAGGACAGGGGACACGAATAACTCAGCCTTGTGCTACAATGTCACAGGCTCTAAAAATACAATAAAACCAAAAGGCTTTAACTTTATCAAAATGTTATATAAAGAGATGATTTTTAAAATGGGGAAGGAACTTTTACATTATCTTTTTTGCCAAAAAGATAATGTCCATTAGCTTCTCAAACCCTCTGGGTTAAAAGGCTTTCAAAGCCAGTTGTTCTTTTACCACACCAGGAAGTTAATAAGAGTAGTGAAAGCTAATGGACCCCAGAAGAAAGCCAGGGAATGTGTTTCCATCTGAGTCTTGGAAGAAAAAGGACTCCAAATGCCACAGGTGGTTTGAAGCTTGGAACTTTCCATACCTGGCACTCACAGCCAATGCCCAGCTCCTTCGGTGCTGCAGGACTCATCTTCAAAAAGACAGTTGTCCACATTTGCCTTACAGGCAGCTGCAGTATTTTCTCTCCATTTGAATTTAGCAAATAATAAGTTCTTACCACAAATATTAAAGCTGATACTGTAATGCATGTCTTGGTTCATGAAGTTTTAAATAGATGATAAAGTATTGTAACATTTAACACAGGTGGGTATTCAAGCTCATGAAATGGGGAAGCAAATCACTTATAATACATAGAAGTTGATCATAGTGTGAAAAATGCAGAAACTGAGTTGATACTTGAGGTTGAACTCATTAAAATTAATTACTTATTTTCATAACTTTAAGAAACAAAAACTCTGACTAAATAGATGCAAGAGAAATTTGTTCTTTTCTCTTCCCTCCAAAAACATGGTGAAAGTTCATCATCCACAGCAAGAAGAGGAATTTTGGATTATGTTTAAAAATCACTTTTATTTAGATGTAGTTTAATTCAATAATTGCTTACTTTACGCCTATTGCATGTAGGTTCTAGAAAATGAATGCTTCTGTGCCTCATCAATTAAAAAAAAGAGAAGACAATATTATATGCCAGTGGTGGTGAATCTTTTAGAGCTGTCAATGATAACAAACAACTGGTGTATACATGCCTTAGGCTCACCACCACTGGTATATACTTGAATCCTAGAGTTATTGAGAAGATTTATTGATTGAATTCATCCCTGTGGTGTCCTTAGCAGAGAGTCTGGCATCTTAAATATACTTCAATTTTTACTGTACTAAAGTTCACATCTAGCAGTAGAGATGTAAACACAGTATGAGACAATGTGATAAGTACTGTAAAGGAGATATGTGAGGTAAGTGTGAAGAGAACACAGACAAGCAATTAACTTTGTGAAGGAGGCAGAAGGAAGGTGAGATAGAAAGGGTGGCCATTGAAATAAGTCTTGAAGGATGATTTTAATTTTATGTGCTTGACAGAGTTAGGAAAACCATTTCAGATAGAAACAATATCAAGATGAGCACAAAACAAAACCATTTGAAAGCTCCCAATGTGTTCATTGCAAGACTCCACTAGTCAGAGAATTGTGTATGGAGGTGTTGGAGCATGAATACAGGAAGGTGAGAGCTAGCATGGTATAATTGTTAAAAAGCATAAAATTTAAATCCTTATTATAATGCCCCCTATTAACTCTATGGTCTTGACTAAGACAATGTAACTCTCTGAAGCTCAATCTCCTTATCTATACATTGGGAAATAAGAAGTAGCAATAAGATTTGGAGATTAAAAGATCATAAATAATAACTGTTTATTAAGTGCTCACTATGTACCAAGCACTACTCTAAACTGTTTTCATATATTAACATGTTTTATTGACACAAACAGGAGCTATTATTATTTATACCAATTTAAAAGCTGAAACCAAGAGATAACTTACACAAGTTAGTATTACACAAAGCATAGTTGTAAAGCATTCACTAGAATACCCAGCCCAGAGTAGGGAATCATACATGTTGACTATTGTTGCTGCTGCTGCTGTTAAATTTAGCAAAATAAATGAAGAAAGTAAGAAACTAAAGGGAATAAAAGGGACAGAGCACAAAGAGGATTCCAGGCCCTTCCAATGCAACTCTTCCTTGCTGTCTGCCCTCTGCCCTTCTTTATCCGCTGAAAATCTGAAGGAACCAAAGAATAGTAGTAGGTTACTAATCTCCCACACTGCTTTCATGTAGGAGCCTGTCACTAAAAGAAGAGGAGAGCCCATGTGATTTTTTTCAAATGATTTTTTAGAAGGACATTTCTCAGAGTTTAAAAGTGGGTTACACAACTCACACCAGGTGGGCATTTTTACCTAGATGTGGCTCCTGTTCTTTAGTACTACATTGGTGGTGTCATATTTTATAAAAAGAAGAGATGGACAAGATGACTTTTGTAAGGTATGTAAGAACTTCTCATGGAGTCTGTCAAGTTTCCCTTTAAAGTTCCACCTACCAGGGACCCAGTCCTAGGTGCACAGCTAATTACACTTCTTCCGCTACTCTAAAATCTCTCTATAGCCTTTGGTAACAGTGGTGTCCAGAGCTATGTGTAGTAAATGGATGATGCATGGTGATCATGAGAATTAACCCTTAAGTACTGTTTATTTGGTATTGATGCATACACATGATGCTCACACTTTTCCATAGATTAACTTATGGGCAGTTGTTTACATACTTGGCCACCCCTTCGCTGCATTTTTAATCTGTTGTTTTGCCCTTGCCTCATATAAGCTGAACAGCATTCTTTTCATTTGACCTCTTACTTTACCAGTTACTGTATTCAGGTTAATCCATCTTCTAACAACAGCTGCTGTTTTCCCCTCCAGTGTGATAGGGTCTGCAGTCTCAAGAAACACCGTGTCTGTTTAATTATCCTATACTATATAACAAAGGATGTCAGGCTCAGTATTAGGACCTGGTTTGCTGATCGGCTACAAGGCATGGTCAATTTACTTGACCTTTGGTCTGCTTTTTGTGTAACAAAATTCCTCAGGCTTGGAAAAATCTATAGTTTGTTTATTTGGGTCATGGATATTTCCAGAACATTAATGACATGATTATTCCTAACCAACACAGTTTCCCACAACTGACAGTGGTTCAGAGAACATACAATATTAAAACTAGGTTCTGATCGAAGCCCTTGTGGGCCCAAGCTGATTCCAGCTTGTTGGTTGTGACCCTGGAGAATATCTATATATAGCACATTGAATACTCTTTCTCTGGGCTTTTGCCTTATTCATGGGCTAACTCCATAATAGCACTTTTAATTTTAATCAAGCAGACTTGATGCTCTGCTTCCATTGCAAATGACCAAATTAGGGATATTTGTGCACTGTTATTCCTTTTTATGTTCTTCCCTCATTTATGAATAATTCATAAATTTCTTTTAGAGGGAACCAGATCTGCTTCAAGTTTCTAGATCAAATATATAAAACATAAAATATATGAAGATGTTTTTGTACCTCTACACTTTCTGATTTCAGAATGATCCACTTTTAAACAGATACTTAATAAGCACCTAGACTGTATAATGTTCAGTGTGCTTAATAAATTCTTTAATTAAATCTGATATTGGCTTACATTTTAGTCCTTAAGACTTGTAAAATTAGCATAAACCTACTTTTTTATAGTTTCATTGCTGTGCCTTGCATGCATGGAAAAGATAATAGCTGTTAATGCAAACCAATGCAAACCCGTTTTCTTATTATTTTTAATCATATTCAAGACTTAGATTTAAATGGTTAAAACTAATGGTGCAGTTTTAACTTGCAATTCTCATAGCAATAAAATTACTTACTATAAACAATGCAAACACATTTTCTTATTATTTTTAATCATATTCAAGGCTTGGATTTAAGTGGTTAAAATTAATGGTGCAGTTTAAATTTACAATAATGATTTATAGCAATAAAATTGCTTACTTATTATAAACAATCCTTTTTCATATTTCAAGTCTTGTGGCTTGTTGACTTTTAAGGTTATAGACTAGGTAAGATATTATTCTTATCATGGTATAACTTTTTAGCTACCACTAAAGAATTTGGTAAGAACCATGCAAAAATACTCATACATACTGGAATTCATAATTCATGGCAACAAATGTTCCTAGTTTTTGATATATCTGCACTGCATTGAAAATTCTGTACAATTATTGCATCAGTGCCTCTAGATATGATGCTACTCAGTGCCCTGATGCAAAAAAACAAAACCTGTGTTCTCTGTGGTGCTGTTATTTGTTATGCCTGGGAGGTCTTGAGCATTTTCCTCAATGCCTGAGTTCCAGTGCTTTGTATTTTCATCATGAGCATGAAAAACTGTCATTTTCAAAAAGAAAAAACAAGACAGGAGAAAGACATTTTTTACTGTATTGAATCTTGCTAAGAAAAATGTGTTCTCTTATAATATTCAGATTCATTTAAACTGTATGTACATGGCAAAATACATTCTCATAAATATTCAACCAAAAACTTTCCTATAGGCAGCCAACTAAAATTATAGTTATAGCAAATAATTATGATCAAGTGTAGTGCATTCATTACAATGCATGAGGAGAAATATACAGGAAACTGGAAACTTATCACCTTAGATATTTCTCTTCGGCACAAGACAGAAAAATAAACTTACATGCATTTCACTATTAGCAAGATAAATCAGCATGTTAGTAATCAGCAAAGAGAAGATACCTATGAACTAAGAGAATGGTAGGGTTGTTCCAGTGATGGGAACCAGTGATGCTAAAAAACAAAACAAACAAACATGTATGAATAGCATAGTTTGAAAGGACCAGGGGAAAAAATGGGACACATTTTTAAATGGCATAAAATGTGACATTACTACTTCAAGAACAGCCAGGGTCTATTTGTACATAAGATCAAATTCAAAATGCATTAAGGTTCAACCCCTGGTACCCCCCAAAATACATTAAGACTTTTTATGTTACAGCTATGTTTTTATTTATGCAGATTCTTCTCTTATTCTTTCCTATATTTCATTCTTTATCACCATCTCATAAGGATATACACACAAACACACTTACCTCCCAAGCGTACTGGCACAAGCTTCTCCCTAAAAGGAAAATCCAGTCTAATTGCATCTTTGATCACTTTAACTCACATAGATTTATCAGTTCTCTACATGCTTAGGTTGTATGCAACCTGTTTCTGATTTTGCATGATGTTATAGCATTCTTTGATTGTTTTAGATTTTTTTTTTAGAAATATAATTTAGATTCATTACTAGAAGATAGAAGGCTATAAGCTCATGGGCCTTTGTCTTCTACATATTTTCTGTTTCACAAAGTACCAAAATATAATAAATAAATGCTTAACAAGCAGAAATATTATTTACATACAAGAACAGAACAGCAAAAATACTAATTTTAGAACATTTTCCCACCTATTTTCTTTTTTCCTAGCACTTTGTCCCACTTGAGATGTTTAATGAGGTATTATTTCCAAAACAGGTAGGTCTGGGATGGTGGAATACAAAATGCAGAGGAGAAACAAAAAGAATCCGTAATCAAAATTTGAATAATGATGTCCTGTGTCAATGATGTCTGTGTCAATGAGTAAGCTAATTTTTGATGGAAAATGGACTTAAATGTTTTCTTGATAATGAGAAATTTAGAACTATTCACACTTTTTCACTAGTTTCCCTTGTGACTGATTTGGGGCAAATGGAGTATATAATCAGAAAGACTGTATGACACTTTATAATAAGTACAGTTTTCATACAAACATACTAAACAATATTGGAGCAATATGTTCAAAATTTTAGAGACAGGTTTTTATTTTATAATGTTATTTACTTTGGACTGTATAGATTGGCAGGTCCTTGTGTTAATCAAGGATATCTCTTAATCTGTGCTTCAATGAAGACCTGTATTAGTCTCTAACAGATCATTCATCATGACATTAAAAATTTCATAATTTAGAAGTCAGTTAAACTATAGTATGATTTTTAAATGGCATACACATTAGCACATATTAGAATTTAAAGAATAAGGCTTAAGTGTATCAAGTGTAAGTAAATATTGTCTTAATATAAGTGTCTTGTATACAATAATTAAAATTGTAAATTATAGCTTAGAGTAATACAATTTTTATCAGTTGGTTTGAATGTAGCAGTTGAGAAATCCCTCTAAAATATTATGAAGGATATACTATAATTTCATATTCCATCCTTTGTATATCAAGAATACTAGCCTAATAGCAATTGTATTTTAATGTATATTCTAGTATACTTTAGAATATTTTTGTTCTGCTTTACATAATTTATAAATGCTGTTACATTTGGTATATGAGGGCACTTATTATTTTATTATTGTTATCATGATGATAGTTATTTTAAATCAAAATAGAAGGGAACAATTTTAGTGTCAGTTAGACATAGGAGTAAGGAAGACTTATAATCTTACTTTGTCAGAGAAATGGACTCTGCGTTTTTTTTTTTGTTTTGTTTTGTTTTTTTTTTTTGGTGCTGGGGATTGAACTCACGACCTTGCGCTTACCAAGCAAGCACTTAAGCCACTGAGCTACATCCCCAGCCCTGGACTCTGCATTATTATCAGTAGAAAATAAAACTGGGTGGATGAATTCCTTGCTTTTACAATTTTTTTTAAAAAAGACAAATTTGGGCCTATATAGATATAAGCATATTTTTACAGCTAAATACTATTTTTTAAACACTAAAACGTGGAGTTCAAAAATTTTCCCAAAATATAAATATTGGTAAGAGTCAGGTCAGGGATAAATACTTAAAACATTTTATTTTGTTAACCAAGGAAAATTGAAAGTAATTTTTCAGCTTACAGAACTTGGCTGTTGCTTGTGTCTGAAGGAGGGATCATCAAGTAGATTGTATAGTTATTGTAAATCACTGTTAATTTATTCATTCATTCAATATATTTATGTAATACCTATATACAATCATTACACAGTGATATTCCATTGTATTTAGCACAAATGAGACCATAGTGAAAAAATCCAAACACCATATCTGATTTATATAGAACTGTTTTCAAAATATAAATGAGCTTTTTGTATATTTCATTAATCAGGAAAGTTGATGATCTCAACTCTAAAAACAAAATTTTGTCATCACACTATCATAATGGATGTTCTCACCCTTGCTTTTAGATTTTGATCATTAAAGACATATAGGAAAATCATCCCACTTCATTCCTAAAACAGTGTATTTCCCAAATCAAGAAGGCAAGTGCTTCAACCAACCAAAAATAATTGAATTCTAAGTATCTAAACTTCAGCAAAAGATGAGTTATGTCATGACACCGCATTTCACAGATTGCGGGTACTACTGGAGGAATAAGACTATTAGCTTTTAAGTTATAGCGGCTCCCAGTAATGTGGGTGTGTGGTGTTGTGTAGTGTTTAAGTGAGGTCATTTACTGGCCAGATCCTCTAGCTTCCTGGGAAAAGCAAGTATCAGTAACATAGCAAGAATATTTCTCATCAGGCATGTGTGATTTGCTATATTCTGTATTTAGTACGAAAGAAATGAAGTATTGATTTAATTGACGTTGATCTTTTTCAATTGCAAGAAAATTTTGCCTCAAAATAAAAGCCACCATGAATTCCTTTTTAGTTTAGAAATATCTACCTTGAAGTCTGTTCCATAAACACAGGCGGCACTGGACAGCTATGATAGAGAGGCAGACTTGTAGCTGGAGTGGATTCTTGTGTGGCCACTGTATCCAGTATGGTTGCTATGTGCAGACTAAAAGTAGCTGATAGCTTTTATCCTATTCAACAGTCAAGTTTTAATTTCTGACATTTTAACAAATTCATACTGAAGTGAGGATAAGATGAAGGTCAAAGGGGCTTTTAGGAAAACAGAAGACCTATAGAAAATATGCTACTTCTCTGTGGTTGGCTAGCTGTACTTTTCAACTTCCCAGTTCACCTGCCATCCTATAAAGAAAAAGCTAATGCCTAATACCAGCTTGACTCCATCTGGTCAGTGCCAGATACACCAGCAATCGTTAAAAACCTCTTAGGAATCAAGAGATTCAAGGGACTATTTTGAATGACGAGTATTTATCCACTGATTTTGCTTTTTTAATAACTGCTTCTATCTTGCACAAATTTGTATTGTTTTCACTTTGAATTCCTATTTCAAAAATTTTAGTGAGCTTTATTTTTGGAATCCTATTGTAATCACTTTTTTTTTAAAAAAGGCTGATTAAAAAACTCAATTGCCTATTTTCTTTCCTTGTTATCATCACACAGACTCAAAATTGTTAGGTGCCTCTTCTTTAAGGGATAAAGCATACAATTAATACTTTCAAAGCTATTATGGTATGAAAGATTTAAATCAATCCATGCATTGATCCTCAGAGAAGAGCAAATCAGGACCACAAGACCAAGACTATTCACCCCATGTGACCCCCAGGAGCACAATGATGTGCTCTCATACACCAACCAAAGTAATACAAGAAAAACACAAAGCAAAGATTGTGATTCCTGTTGATAAAATAAATGACACTGTGGGATGAATAATGCAAATAGCTGTTTTAAGACTATGGAACTAAAAAGATGTATCTAAGGCACAAATGCCACATTAGAGATGAGTTAATAAAAAACAGAGTCGGAAAGGCTCTGAAGAGAATAGACCTAATCGTGTCTAAGTCTATGAGTTGATGAATATTACTCCTAAATAATATCAGAACAGATTGAATTCTTAATATAGCACATCACATTGTTTCAGCGAAATAAAAGGAATTAAAAAGTCATACAGTGAAATTTCAAAAGACCTAGAAGTGGTTTTGTGGCTGTCTCAAGAGTCTTCTCTGAAAAAGTATTTATGCCTCCATTTCTGTAAATTAGCAATTTATTAGCATAAAGCAAAAACAAAAACATCTATGGAAAAATAGTTAATGTAGTAATAGATACTGTGTGGCCAAAAATGTGTGTATTGCTCATATTTTTAACTTTAAATGGATTATACTGCCATATTTTAGAAATGTCTTCTATGTGTCATAATAGGACAAAGAATGCATTTCTATTCAAGGATCAAAATATTTGACTTCTAATTTGGATGATTCCTTTAATCCACAGACTGACCCTGTGACCATTACCCAGCCAATGCCATCTAACTTTTATGGATCTCCACTTCATCATTCTTTTTTTTTTTTTTTTTTTTTTTTTTGGTACCAGGGATTGAACTCATGACCTTGCACTTGCCAGGCAGGTGCTTAAGCCACTGAGCTAAACCCTGAGCTCAAATTTCATTATTCTTAAAACAAACTTTTAAACCAGTTGTGATGACCTGTAATGCTAGCACTTGGGAGGCTGAGGCAGGAGGATTGCTGTGAGTTTGAGGCTAGCCTGAACTACATAGTGAGACTCTCTCTCAAGAAGACAAAAAAAAATTTTAAAAAAGCATTTTCCGTGCTGATATTCAGCAAGTTTCTTCCATTGTTTCAATTGTTTTTTAAGTACTGTAGAAAACAATGACGAACTTTTCATTCATAATTATACTATTTCTTTCAACTAGATTAGAATGTGCCTGTATAATGCTAATAATAAACCTCATTTTCATGAATACTAACCAAATGGACTGAAAGAAATGATAAAAATTCTAAATGTATGTAAGGAATGTACCCTTATACCCAAGGAGCCTTCAGTTAGTAGTAGAAGGAACCTTAAACCATTTCAGATACATACCCAAACACATGTCCTAAAAGTCATCCAAGCTGTAACATGACTAAGGAGAAAACATATTTGTTGTTGAGAAGAAAGACAATGAATCATGTCATTTTGATGCTTTTCAGATGATATCAGAGAATGACTAAAGTAACCAGTTAGATGGGTGAAAGGCTGATATATTCAGATTCAGGTCCTTTGGGGTCTAGGAAGAAGAAGCCAATTATGTTATTTGTGAGTGTAGGGACCAGTGACACAAATTAACCACATTCAAAGAAAGACCAAGAACCTTTTGATAACTTAGAAATGATGATAGCAGTATAAGGGAATCAGAGCTTGAATTCAATAATCTGTGGCAAAAACTTGTGCTATTGATCTAGTCGTGGAGAGCAAAGGCGCAGCAGGAAAAGGGTCAGTGTGTAACATGGACAGCTGCTGGTGAAGGCTAACCTAACAAAGAGAGTCTACCAGATCCAAAGTGCTTTTTTCTACTTAGCTTGAAATTCCTGCTCTACAAGAAGAATCATCTCCAGAAGGACACTTACATTTTACATGTATGTTAGTGATTTGAGGAGAAAGTTAATATCCCACCCCATCTTCGCCAAATTTCAGAGACCCTGCTCTATCAATTGCACTCACTCTGCTCCTGGAACATGAGCCCCTTCTGCTAGTTTTTACTTTACTGTACTCAACATTTAAATATTTTCATGATTTTCTTGCCTTAAAGAGGGATAAAGCCCACAAAAGCATTCTTTGTCTCCCTCCTCCAATCATGTCTACTCAGTTCTTCACAATCATTCATCATCTTTTCTTCACCCCTCCATCCACACCACTCCCATTTCTTCCACCAATTCTGTCCCCAGAGTCATCAAGAACATCCATGGGTTGCTTGGTTTCTCTGTATCATTTGCCTCAACCTAGCATTACTTTCTGTTGTCTTCCACAGTTCATCATGAGCATCGGATTGTCTCCTACTTTCCTAGCCAGACCCTTTCAGTCTCCTTTGCAAATGTCACTTCTTTAAGCATCGTTATAAACCCATTGTTATAAATATTGTTACATAACCCATTGTTATTGTAAGCCACTTGTGTCTCTTTGAAATACTCCTTGAGAAATCTATTCATGTATCACTGATAATCAACTGTATTAGGACCATTGCTAACTACTTTCAACACCTTGGTAATAACTACAAAAAGGCACTCCCCATTTCCTTGTCATCTTTGAGATAGTTATTAGGAGAAACAGATAAATGTATTACATATGATATCAATGATGTCAGCCTTACATATGACAATTTCTGCAGTCCCCAACTGACACAGTGGTATAATTACCTAATATGCACAGTAGTTTCATTTATAGCATTAGATAAAACTTAACACATGCTATGTGTCAGGCATAAGTCTAAGCACTTAATATTTACTAACTCATTTAATACTCACTACAACTCTGCACAGTGGGAACTATTATTATTCCCATTGTATACATAAGAAAATTGAAGTACAAAAAGATGAAGTAACTTGTTGACAGTAATGGAGCTTAGACTCAGGCTTTGAACCTAGGCAATATGAAGGCAGGTCCTAGGTACCCAACCATTATGCAAGACTACCTGGGAAGCAGTTCTTGTTTGCTATCCCTTGGGACCTCCTACTCAGCATGTACAATAATGATGTCACACTTGTCAAATTTTCTTTCTCTCCCCAATTCTTTGGACATTGGTCTCTCATATTTATTACTATTGATTACTGATCTGTCTTCTAAATTTTGCCACTTTCTATCTTAGCTTCCTGATACTCATGAATCAGAAGACTAGACAGGAAGCTTTCCACTAGAATTTAAACTCTCTGACCTAGAGAAATACATCTTTTCTATTAGTAGATATTCTATACCATGAAGAGGTCTTGGCAAAGACTGTTAATAAATATTTGTGGAATAATGAATTCAGATCTCAGCTTGCCTTTTAGTTTTTTCACTTGTCTTTCAGTTAAATCCTTCAAGTTTCCACCCGATCTCTGCCCCATAGTACCTCAGTACATGGTCCAACCATGTATTACAATCAGTCTGCATTTCCTGTTGGAGGCTGGGACACTGTCTTTTCTACCTACTATTTAAACACTGAAACACAATACAGTGGCTGGAACAGTGTCAATATATATTTGTTGCATGAATTAATAAACATACATGAAGTAGTATAGACTTCCTCCACTTCCCTGGCTGAAGCCATTTCATTGTTCACCGGAATCACTGCAGAACCTTCTAACTGAATGGCTTGTGTCCAGTAATGCCCTCCTTCCAAATCATTTTCTGTATATATGCCAAAATGAGCTTTCTAAAACCAAGTTTGATGATGTCTCTGCCCTATTTAAAACCCTTGAATGGTTCCCTAGTGCTCTTTGGATAAAATCTAAATTCTTTGATGTTGCTTATAATGTCACTAGTAACCTTGTACCTGTGGATTCTTATTCCCTAATCTATTTTCAATCCCTGTTTACTCTCTAGCCATGCTGTTTCTTTTTATCATGAGGAAACTGTGAATTCTTTCTACTCTGAGCTTCTGTGTTTGTTTTGGCCTTAAGTTAATTTCTAACTCACCTTTTCTCTTGATTAAAACATTGCTTCTTTCAGGAAGTCATCCCTGGCTCACCAAGTCTATAGTGGGAGCACATTCTGTGCCATAAACATGGTCAGCATACAATACTCTGTTTAATTTTCCATCTTTTCTTCTTGACTGTAAGATCTATAGAGACAAATATTCCTTCAAACTCCCTACTGATTTCCACAAAACCTTGTGCAGTGCCTTCCAGCAGCTCAGAACGGTTTATCAAATTAGTTCACTGTCATGTTGAGATGTTACGAGAACCTGGACCTGAAAGAAGGAAAGAAGAAAGATATAACTTTGGAAGAATTGATTGTTAGCTTAAAAGTAGAAAGTTCTAGATTGAAATTAGAGTGAATTAGATACAAGAGGGGAGAATAAACTAAGGATATCAACGGCTGTGGAATACGACCTCAATAACCATAACAGGACAGGGAAGAGAGAGTTGTTGAAGACCTGCATATACTTAGCTTACCTGGAGAGGCAGAAGATTTTGGAGACAGGCCTGGCTGTCAGTACTGAGAGGAAGTGCGACACATAGAGATCAAAGAAAGGATGACAATAGCTACTGACAGATATTTGTTGCATGCATGAGTAAATTAGTGGATGGATAAATGTATACAGATTTTCTGTATGTCTATGGACAATGCGTTTAGCTTCTGGAAGGTTTATGAGGCTTACATGAGTAACCCAGTCCTTTGGAGGAAAACCTGACTGTAACAGTGAAGAATCAGAAACAGTACAAGGTAAACTTGCTTTCTGCACCCTCTCTCCATATATACCATGCAGTGACGAGTGATCTCTGGTTGTTAGCTCACTAAATTCTCTGCAGTTAGACACTATTATTAATCCCATTCTTAGGTGAGAATAATTGGGGCTCTACAAAGTAACTTGTTAGCGATGGCTGATCTCTTGGTCCAAGTATCTCTCTGCTTAACTCTCAAGCCCAAGCTCTTCCTCCCACACTCCGCTGCCTCACAGTGTGATGGACATCATGTACTGGAGTGACTGCACATCCAGTGTGCTGCATCAATTATCTCTGAGAAATAGAAGCTGAGACCTTGAAAGGAAAAGTATTTTGCCTAAATGTGAACCGGTAAGTTGGATTTTAAAACAAGGTCTTCTTATCTTCAAAGCCCAAAGGGTTATCCTATGTTGTTACCCTCTTTTTAAAAAATTTATTTTCATCTGAAAAGAAGTCATGGATAGGGTCACGTGTTCAATAAGCAGGAGCTGGCATAGGGTCTCCCAACACTGAGCTACAAAAGAGGAATTTGAATCCTATGCAGCCATTCCTGGGCATGATTTATGCTGGTAGGGCCCAGGTAGACTGAGATGAAGGATAGCAGGTTAGCACCACAGGCTTCTGAAGGGAAGGGAGGGCTCATGAAGGCAATCTGGAGACCACTTTGTCCAGGAGACCAAATGGTCCCAGAGGCATAGAATTGGGAGCAAGGCAGAATAGATGTCAAACTAAGAATGAGTGGCTGCTGATAAAAAATAATGCAAGGGAAACGGAGGGATATAAACAGAGAGGTAAAAAAATTGTCTTGACTACTTAAACTTTGTTTAACAAAAACTCTAGCAGTAAATAAACCAAGATACATTTCCAATGTATAATAAACCAAAGTCAAATAAACCAAGATACATTTCCAATTCTCTTGGTTCACTCAGTCTCCTAAAACTTGGTCTTTCTGCTGTGCTGCCATGAGATGTATTTGTCACTGCTGCAATCATTTAGTACAGAGACTTTCTTTTTATTTAAATGTACACAGCCATGTACCCTACAACTAAATAAAGAGGAGACTAGGGTAGTGATTTTTTTGATCCCAGGGAAATGCCTACAACTGAAATAATCTAGAAGAAATCAGCAATGTGGTATTTGTGGTAAGTTTTCTTGCCTTAATTGTTTTCTCCATTGTTTGTCATGCAATCAGATTATTAAAATAAAAATGACTGAAGTTTAGTAAATTTAAATTAGGCTAAGACATTTTTCCCTTTCTAATGCATTATTTGCCAAAGAAGAATCTGGTCTATGTGGAAAATCAAGTGGAGGATTCCCAGTCAAGGAAGAGCTGCTTCAATGCAGTAGTGCCAACAGATGGTGAACTCCTTTGTTTGTTTTGTGAGTTCATACTATGGAGACAATGAATCAAAAGATGGTTTTCATAACATAGTGTATATAGTGTAGTGGTAATAGTGATAGACTAAAAGTCAAGGATTAGGAGTTGAGTTGTAGGTATGCTAATAGCCATGAACCTTTGGCAATACCCCTTTATGCTCTTTCTGTCTCATCTCTGAAAATAAGGAGAGAGGACTGCTAAGATACCTTTCAATTCCGAGATGCAGTGATGTTCAATTGATTAATATAATAGGTCTAATACAGTAGATATTTGAGGATTGAAATCCTCATTGTGATCTTAGCTATGGTTGGTTATAGTTAAAGTAGCAATTCATTTAACAAAAATTTCCAACTACTGACGAGTCCCTCTCCCTTCAATCTCTAGCCTTTAGCTATTTCATAACAAGGAATAATGCTAGAATGGAACTGGACGCCAAATTCACCATAGCACCACAAGTGTAGTCCTGTAGCACCTGCTTCTCTATTTTGTTTATTAAAATAAAAACAAAATCTGTGTCCATCTGGCACCATTCAAAGGTTGCCAACCTGGCATCATTCATGGATACTAAATATGCTGACTCTTATCTAAAACAAATTTTGCACTTTCTAGTCATAAGCTCAGCATGAGGAAAATCAGCAGATTTTGTTATAATTAGTGACATTTAATTCCAATAAGCAAACCACAAATTCCATACAACTAATTTTGCTCTATACTCATGGAAATACATTACAGAGAGACTAATTTAAACTTTTAGAAAAGGTAAGACAGTCCCAATGGTGCTCAAAGTTTATTTTTGAATGGCTAATAACTTGAAATATAATCTAAGAAAATAAATAAATCTTCAAAAGCAAAACTAGAATGTATAGTTCCATTGTATGCATATAAAAATAAAACTGAAACTATCAAATGTATAAAATATTAACTAATTAATCTTTTTTAAAAATAAAAATGACTGGTTCTATTTATACAACCGTGAAAATCTTCACAGTTAAAAAAAAGAATCAGGAAACAGAAACACTTCTAATAAAAATAGTATATATAAGTATATATAATCATCCTAATGAGCTGTAAAGTTTTCTTGTAATTATTATGGCCCAAAAATGAAATTTTCTGTTCATTATTAAAACATTATCAAATACCCATTTTGGCTCTTTCCTGTAATATTTTTCTGAAAAGAAAAAGTGAAAAAATCTTTATGTCTCATAATAAATTCATAAGAGTGAATACTGAGTATTTAGTCATTTAGACAAAAGGAATTTTAGTCTTTTGCTATTTCCTTTTTTGCTTATATAAATTATGTAAAAATCACAAAGGTGAATCATATTCCTTAGCCAAGAGCAAGACACTTTAATGAAAATGTTTATATTGACCCTTCTTAACCATATAAAAAATGCCAAATACAAGGAAAGATATTAGCATACTTTAATGTGACCACTTGCTTGGGTTTAATTTCCACCTTGTTGTGTATGGGCTCTTGAAGCACTTCATACACACAAATGAGGAAAATAATCACAGCAAAAGAGGAGACAGGATAAAAACAGAAGGTGACAATGACTTGGAGAGACCCGAGACAGTTGAAGCCCAGTGGGATGAGCCACTGGCACAGACAGCCTGGGTTTGGAAAGGAGGGTGAACAGGTGGTCCAGGTTCTGGCCTCTGTTCCAATTTACCTCTAAAGATACTCAAAATTTGTGTAGAGACATTTGGACCCTTTTCGACCCATTTTCAGTAATGTGTCTGATGTCCTCAACCATTCACTTCTCCATCTGTGGCTCTGTGCCCCACCTCTGGGTCCACAGGCAGTCACCTACATACTCGGTCCCCACCAGCTTCTGAGCTTTGCTTACTCAGGTGAGTTGGCACTGGTTTAACTAGCACAGTGGTTCTTAATAGTGGCTGTGTATTCTAGATTTCTGTGAAATCGCAATGCCCAGCTCATTTCCCAAGCCATTTAAATCCAAATCTGGGGTGAGAATCTGGAATCACATTTGTCCAAGCTCTCTATGTGATTCAAATTTGCATCCAAGATGACTTTTTATTCTGATCCTGAATTTTTATTCCAGTCATAAATTCATTTCACTTACCAGGTTTCTGGCATTCTCTAAAGGATGAAATGTGCCCGTGTACTATAGCTACAGTTATAGGCTTTACATTTTGGTGTTTGAGTTTTTGCTTTGATAGTCTGCCCAGAGACTTTGCATCTTCAAACCTGGGCACCAGACGCTGATCTTCTGTCCTTGTAGCTTCAAGAAAACTCTGATGCCCCAGAAACATCCTTATACCTCATTGCCCATTAAACTATTCAGAATCCTCTTTTATGTTACAAGTAATATCTACTATTTAAGAAAGTACATTAATAATACTCAGGAATAAATAGTATTCAGAATATATCTACAAAAGATATCACAGACAAAGACAGGCTTGTACAACTTTACTCACCTACCCACAGAGAAAAAAACAGACATATTTTCTTATCTCATCACCTCCATTTGAATTATTAAATACTGTATAGTAACAAAGACTGAAACAAAGTGATTTAAAAAATTCAGCTCCTTGTGTCTGAACCAGAGCAATTTTTGGATTTGTTGATTTTACTTTGGAATGTGAGTCTATCATCCCCCAAAATGTGATTTCTATGTTGAGGTTTTTTGTTTGTTTGTTTGGTAGCAGGAATTAAACTCACGACCTCACCTTTGCTAAGCAGGTGCTATGCCACTGAGTTATATCCCAGGCCCCCTATGTTGAGATTTCTATGCTTATATATCTTCAGACATCTGAGTGAATAATTAAGTATAAAATTAGTTATTTTATAATATGTTATAAAGTAAATATTGTATTTTTATGCATTTTATGTATATGACATAGAGGACAGATTAATAAGATTATATGCCTACCTTAAAGAAGGTTAGAATTTATTAATATAGCAAAGGTGAGCTCATATCTTATGATAAAATAATTATCACAATACTTACAGAATATGGTGTCATAAGAGAGGGAAAAATTACTACCAGCTGGGAGGTCAAGAATAGCTTCACAGAGAGGTGCAATTTGAATGAATCCTAAAAGGTAGAAATTACTTGACATAGACAAGATAGGGAATGAAAAATAGTATTCAGAAGGAGAAAATATTATTTGACATAGACAAGATAACGAGTGAAGAATGGCATTGAGAGGCATGATAATGGGGACAATTCATGAATATATTGAATATGGCATCACAGTATTCTTTTTTGACTAAACTCCACAATATGTCTTGTAAATATATCCATAAAGGTTATGTTTGGAATCTTGCAATGGCTGATTGCATGAGACTATGAGGAGTACAAAAAGAAGTTTTTTTTGTGTGGAAGAAATGTCATGAATTCCATTCTTAGACACTAAGGGCACTACGTCATATTGACTCAACCTCAGAAGAGTCAAAGACAAGATAATTTTTCAAGACTGGAGCCATATTTAGTTACAGAAGTGAACAGAAGACTTGCTATGAAAATGCTAGGAAGCTATGAAATAGCAAGGATCTAGCTGAGATTAGATGGTATGGGGAGATAAGGCATACAGTGGTGTTATTTTGCCACTTTTGGAGCAGAGTTGGCAATGTAAGTTATCGTTAATCACAGACATGTCAGAAAATCAAGATTGTGAAGAAGTTTAGGATGATACAAAAAATACTGAAGTGACACACCAAGAAGCCTGGCCTGGTTAAGAAGACATGTGAATGCACAGGGCTAATGGCCTGCAGAATAGTGTGAAGTCCATGATTCAGGAGCACAAACAAGAACAGCAGACACAAGCAAGGAGAAAAATAGAAGAGTCAAAGATGCGATAATTGGCCATAGAACATTACTTCATAATGATGGCGTTCAAAATATGTGTTGCAAAAAGTTACAATGAAAATACAAGTTTTTATTTAAAGTGAAAAAATCAGAAAAAAATATTTGTTGGAGCTGGAAAAGGTTTGTAAAACATAGAAGAACAGTGTACCAGAGGATGAGGAGGAGAAAAGGCAGAGTAGAAAGAATTGAAATGGAATAGGAACATATGAGGAATTCATTAAATATTACCCAAGAACTAGGTTGATAAATGTGACAATATGAAGCTCCAAATCAGAAGAAATTAATCACAAATTAATTCAAAAGACAAGCTAATCTGGCAAAACTTTCTCCAATATTTTTCATGATCAATGGGTTATTTTTAGTAATATGAGAAAATATAGTAAAATTGAATAAACAAAAAAAGAAGAAAGAAGAGGTACTACATATCACAGATTCATACAAAGGTAGAAGTTCCAAGCAGGGAGATACAATGTTAGTAAGTTATTCTTGGGTAAGAAGTTGACAGACTTCGCTAGTCCTGGTGGACCGAGAGCTAGAGATCATTGAAACGTAACAAAGAACCACAGATTGAGTGGCTTACACAACAGAAATCTATTGTCTCACAATTTTAGATTCTATGGTGTCCACCAGGTTAGTTTCTTCTGAAAACTGGGAGAGGATCGATTGGTTTCATGTTTCTGACCTAGCTTCTACCATTCTTTGGCATTCCTTGGTCTGTGAAAGTATCACTCAACCTCTGCCTGCCTCTCAATGGTGTCATGTGTATGTGTATGTCTGATAACAAATTTCCCCATTGTATAAGGACACAAGTCATATTAGATTAGGAGTTCACTTTACCCTAGCATGACTTCCTCTTAAGTAATTACATCTGGAATGTTTTTTTCCAAAGAAGGGCACATTCTAAAGAACTGCGGCTACAAATTTAGTGTATGAATTTGGACTGCAATGTATCCCATAATAGTAGGCTTAGAAAAATGTGGTGAAACTGGTGCTGTACAACCCAGTCTCCCTACAGCTATTTGCTCTTAATGCTGTCTCATAGTTTTCACATGAAGAGAAAGCAGGTAAAGGTGAACTTCTATATATTTGGCCTCGTGCAGTCAAAATCTTTGGGTAATTGCAGTTTTTGCATTTTGTCTGGATGCTTAGACATTCATCGTGTGTAGATAAATTATTACACGTAACTATGTTACAATGACTATATCTAAGTCATTTAAGTTCCATATTTAGAAATGAAAATGATGCAAAGATGGCCTCTTTTTTTTAATACACAAGACAACCATTAACATTTTATCCCCCTCTTTCCTTCACTCCCTCAGCCTTGTTTCTAATCAGAGCCAGGGATAAGGTGGACTGCCAACCTACTCCCCCAGAAAAATTTGCTTACTAAATTATCTATTAGCTACCTCTCAAGTAGAATTAATGCCAACCACCCTTTGGCAAATTCTAAATACATTATCAATTAGTCAGCTTAAATTTAGGATCTTTAGCAAAATCTGGAGTTTACCTACATGGTTTCATTGCAATGGAGAGATTTCTCCATGCCTGACACTATAATGAAGGAGTAGGGTGTTGGGGTAGCTCATACCAATAGGCCATCAAAGAGAAGTGTGTTTCTGGAGTCCCCCTGCTGGAAAGAAAGAAAGAAAGAAAGAAAGAAAGAAAGAAAGAAAGAAAGAAAGAAAGAAAGAAAGAAAGAAAGAAAGAAAGAAAGAAAGAAAGAAGAAAGAAAGACAAAGAGAGAGAGAGAAAGAAAGAAAAAGAAAGAAAGAGAGAGAGAAAGAAAGAAAAAGAAAGAAAGAAAGAAAGAGAGAGAGAGAAAGAGAGAGAGAGAAAGAAAGAAAAAGAAAGAAAGAAAGAAAGAAAGAAAGAAAGAAAGAAAGAAAGAAAGAAAGAAAGAAAGAAAAAGATTTCCATATTAGGTCTCATGAGTCAGATGAAAGTTTTTAATCTATTCTCTAAAACATGCAGTATAAAATGTTTTCTAGATTTATAAAACACTTCTAATTATGGCTAAACATTAAGAAAATTCAGAGGCTAGAAAGAAAAGCGATACATAACTCATTTTCAGAGAAAACAATGTTTTTATGTTATTATAACTTACTAAATTTTTCTATGCAGTGACACAAACTTTGAAAAAGTTATGTTAGATATACTTTTTGGAAACCTGTTTACACACTACATTGTAAATATTATTTGTACTTTATTAAATATTCTCCATAGTATCACTTTTTATGGTCCCATGATGATCATATATTTGAAAAAATTTTTCCAGTATCCAACACTGGCTATATAAATTGTCTGTATCATCTCTGTATCATTATCTCTTGTGCTATATGAAATATCCTTAGAGATACATATTTACTTACATCCATGACTGTAATTTTAGAAATAAATTTGCTGAGTCCAGTAGGAAGCCATATTTAAGTCTTTTGGTACCCATAAACTGCCCTCAAAACAAAACAAAAAATTTGTAGAAATTAACACTGTAACAGATTCAATTCCCCCAGGCTATAAATTCTGAAATAAAGGTGAACAAGCTGGGTGTTTGTTAAAGAGAGTGCTTTAGGGTTTACATGTTTGGAAAGAGGACTGGGCAAGGCTGCAATGGACTGCAATGCAAACCCAACAATGCCTCTGAACTGACCTACCCCATCCCCAGGGAGCTCTGAGCTAAAATGCCCATCAAAATTTATCCTGAGTCGCACTGCAGTGACTAGGCACTTCAACCTCCATATTGGTCAATCACTGCACATGGGAAAAGATGTATGTCTGAATCACAACTCTGCAGTCCATTCAGCTAAGAGAGCTCTCAGCTAGATCAGCAAATACCCACTGAAGGAGAACTTGGAGCATGCGCCACAGTGCCCAGCACACTAGCATCACTAGTATTTTATGTGATTGCCTGGTTTTCCTCACTTTGATGCTTATTGGTGCCATTATTATTTCCTCTTTGTCATTGAAAGATGAATAATGATATCTTGTTTAGGAAAATTTTTATTTTTAAATAAATTGCCTATTTGTAATATCTGCCCCTTTCCCCATTAGGGTTATTTGTGAGAAAGAAGGTTAGTTGGTTTATTTACCAAAATCTCTCTATACAGTAAGAATATTAACTTGCTTCATATTCTTCTGTGATCTGACATTTATATTCAAATAATATATTTAATAGTATAAGCTTTTAATCTATTTGATCAAAACAACGTTTTAAAAAAACTTATGACTTGAAAATACTGAGAATCATGCTTAGAAAAGTTCTCACTCCAAGATTCTATCAACATTGGTGTGTATTTTTATTAGAGTACAGGTATGATTTTTTAAGTATTAGTAATTTATTGGTATATTTAAGTTAAAACCATTACCTTGATAGTCAATTTTTCTCAAAACCACTTAATGGATTATCTATCTTTTTGCTGGTATTTGAAATGCCATGTTTATCATGTTCTATATTTTTATACTAATAGCTGAGAGGTTTTTAATTCATTTTCAAGATCCCCATAGAAAAATGATTTATAACAATGAGTTCTGATATGCCACACTGAATAGAATGATACTATGTATAAAATACCTTAGCCAAGGTTTCTCATTCTTCCCCCAAAAAAGAATAATTTGACATAAAATAATTAAATTATGTATATGAACATAATTTCAAACTTTGAAAGATAATTTTAAATTATGTTTGAAAACAGCTTTACCTATAGAATGCTAATATTATTTAGAATCCTTATGTACCACTTCGGCACATTTTGTTTAAATAGCTAAGATGATGCTCTCTATTACTCTAAACCCAGGAGATTTAATCCTATTAAAAGTAATACACATTAGCATCATTAAGAAGATAATCTTATTTGGCAGACACATAGCTCATTTCTTTCTTTCTTTCTTTAGCAATACAACTTACTGTGTATTCCTTTTGACTGTAAGAAAAACAGAAAGCGAGAAGGGCCAACCTTGACAATGCTGCTTCTATTGCTCTTGTTGCCTTTACATCAAGCTTTCTGAAGTGGGTTTTCACTGCAGGCAATCTCTATAAAATACATTAATAAGAAAACAGATGTTAGATGTCATTTAATAAAATATCTACCTGCCAAATTCTGTCCAACCAAGAGCACTATATACTACCACTTACCTAAATAAAAATGCTCAGTCTTTTTCCATGGGAATGCTTCAACTAATGGGAGAATGCAGCTGGCTTAACTTCTGGCCTTTGTCACCTGAAGGGCTCTGAGAGGTGTCACTTGTCTTTCAAATGTTTTGTGGTTCCTTGTTAAATGAGGAACTATGTTGGCTATTTACTAAATTATTAACTCTTTAGTGTGAATTCAAAACTATTGTTCTTTCCCTAAATAAGACTTAATCCTTAAAGGAATAAATTACTCTAAATAAAAGAAAGATGTTTCAGCTATGCTCACTACTTTTCTTTGAAAATGTGCAGAATAATCATGTCTGATCTTCCTGACTACATTCTTACATGCTAGAATTAGGTGACTAAAACCTAATGGTGAACTCTCCACAAAACATGCTATCATCAGCCAGGGTTGAGGCTGGAAAAGATAAAATTTAATCAGCTACTTTTAAATAAATTTGAAATGTTTTTAATCTACATCGTGGAAGTGCAGTGCTGGTAAGGACATAAGGTAAAGTAATTCACTCTTAACTCAAGCATCTTCTCTTCCCATTCTCTATCTTCCAAACTGCCTGAAAATTCACCTCTGTCACACACATCCTTGTTTTGTTTCTGTATCAGAAAGAAGCAGTTTTCCCCTACAAAAACCCTTCTCTTCCCCTGAGCTTACCAGGAGTCCCATCATGAGACTTTGCTGCAAGAATTAATTTCTGTCTCCATCATTTCCCTTCCCACTGTCTTGGGCTCCCAGCTTTTGGCATCTAATACTCATTCTCCAGGTTAAAAGGCTACTCTCCTTTTCCTGTGTATCACATCGTATTTTTTTACCCTGAAGGTTTCAGATGGAGTTGTGTGTACTCTAACTTTACTTTCTTTGTTTCTCAATTTATAAAAATCTGTCTGGACTTCATCAAGCCACCAAAACTATCATGTGAAAGGCTTAATGCCAAGTCCAGTGAATTATTTTCAGTGTTTATATTACCTGATGTCCTGGTCACCTTTTACACTGTCAGCTACTTGCTCCTTCACATTTTCTCCCTCCCTCTTTGACATTACTGCCCATTCAGCTGCTCTAAGTGCTTTCTCTTTTTCCACCTGTTCTTCATACCATTGTCATTGAGATGACACACCAGGAACACTTTTTCCCTACACAATTTTCTAGGAAGTCCTCTGACTTCAAACAACAGCTATAAATGCATCTCTAATTACGGTGTCCAGTCTAAATCAGCCTTCTAGATTATAGATTATCAAATCCTTCCGCAGAGTTTCATTCTCTCCAAACATCGAAAAGAAAACTGACTACCTGGCTATATGAGGCTTAATGAATATGCAGTAAACTTTCTATCCTCATTCTTTGCATCCACTTTTAATAAACCTTTAACTCTCAAGTTTTATTTAATTTCTTTCCCTCCAAGAACCGTCTTTAATTCAGTGAGCTATCTGGGATCACAACCAAGAAGTACATTACCTGATACAGCATGAATAGAGTCCCCAGTGTATGTATCTACTTAGATCTTGACCTAAACACAATTCCATTCTGATTTTCTTAATCATTTATAAGCTCTTAGTTTAAGGTTTAGTTATTGAGTTTGTTTGTTTGCTTGCTTATTTGTTTTAACATCAGTGTACAGATAATCATCATCACAAAATCTTGTACAAATATGGATATTTGGAACTTTACCCAGATAGTCTAATTCTGGAGATTGGATGCGAAACCCAGGAATTTGCTCTTTAAAGTATCCAAGTGATCATATTGCAAGTGGTCCATGATCTACTATGGTCTACTTCAAGCTTTCATATTTCTACATTCTGTAGTCCTCTAGTTTGATATGATACCTAATTCACTTGTTTAGTTCTTGACTGTGCCTTAATTGAATACTCATAGTAGAAACTGAAACATGGTAGTGTGAATAAAACTATTAGTTAAACTTTTAAGAGTGCACTTTTATTTGGGATACACAGATTTAAACAGTGATCTGGGAAAGACACTGCATTCTTTTACTTAAAGTGTCTAGCAAAATAAAGTAAATAATTATGATTAAACTTTGCAAAGACAGTGAGATTTTAGGTGGAAGGAAAGAGGCAATGAGAAAATCTTTATGGACAGCATACTCATAAACTGAAAATACTAAAAGGAAACAAATTAATTCAAAGAACATAATCTTGAAACCAGTAGTATGGTGTACAAAGAAGTTTTATGACACCCACCAGGCCCTCTGAAATGTCATTTGACTCACAAACATGTATTGAATCCCAAGACAAGGTTCCAAGTACGCTTTCTGCATGTATAGATAAATGAGGGTAGTAGTCACCAATGGCTTTGATTATCCAGTGTTCTTTGTCATATGGCAAAACATAGTCCTTGTCTCTCCTTAAAACTATTGCTCTTTTCTCCAACTTCTCCTGTAACATGTAATCCAAAATGGAGCTGCCATACTTTTATATGACCCCCGCTATAGGATTTGACATGTGGGTAACCTGAGCAAGGTGAACCAATCAGAACTACTCTGGATTTTTCAAATCAGACTAAAGGAAAAATTTCTTTTCTGATGCTAAAACATGTAAGATATTCTAAAGTTATAAGCAGCTATAAGTTGTTCCATGAAAGTGTCGAATGGGAAAAGAAGAATCAAAAGGGAAAATATAAATAATACAAGCAACACCAACACCATACTGAGTATATGTTCTAGTTGCTTTCATTCTTAAAGCCTTCTATAATTTGTTTTCAATAATAAATTCCCCAGTTATGCTTAAGCTAAAATTATTCTTATTTATTCCTTAAAATAAAAATTCTGACCAATGAAATTACCCTGGCCATTGGCTCTAACCAAGAAACAAAGGAAGAGGAAGTTAGGGAACATTAAGTTTAAAGGATATAGGGTAGAGTCATAGAAAAACCTTCAGGCTTAATAAAGAATTTAAAATTAGTAATGGGAAGTAAGTTGATTCCTCCCTTTTCTCCCTGTTTCTTGGCTACCATGACATGAGCAGATTTATTGTGCCAAACCCTTCTACCATCCTCATCCTGACTGGGAACCAACTATCTACAGACTGAAACCTCTAAAACCTATGAACCCAAATAAACATCTCTTCCTTTAGGTTGTGAATGATGAGTATATTGTTCCAGCACTGAGAAAATGTCTAAGACAGATTTTGGTACCAGGAGTGGGGTCATTGTTATGGTTGTACCTAACCATATAGTTTGGAAACTTTTAGAGTTGGTTTGCAGGAGTTAGGCATGTTTGTAGATGCCAGTTAGAAACAGCCTGGAATGGTATAACCCGAGCTTGATGGGAGATTCTCGTTACACCTCAGAAGACTAAAATGCTTATAGAAATGCAGGCAATAAAGTCCACATTCAAAGGGTTTTAGCTGAAAACAAGAACTCCATTAGCAGTTGAATTCAAGGCCATGTGTATTACACTCTGATAGAAATTTTGTCTGTATTTTGTCCATGTCCTGGGATTTTGTGGTAGCCTGAGATAAAAGGTAATGAGCTAATTAATCTGGCAGATGAAATTTCAAGACAGTTGAACATGCAGGTCTTGGCACAGGTACAGCTGGCTACACTTAGACATAGTAACATAATAATCAAGACCAAAAAGTAGAGCTAAATAATTTTACAAATTTTGCTGGTAGTCAGAAAGGAAATTCCTATAAATTTGGGGCCTATAATGTTAGCAACTGCAAAGTTGAGGAAGAGGGAAAGAAAGGGTGGCTGATGAAAAGATTAGCATTAAAAAGAAGCCAAGTACTTTACATTAGGACAATAGAAAAGATTCTCTGAGGGCATTTAAGAAATCAGCAATATCTCACCCTACACTAATTCAAGGGTGTAAAGATTAACTATTTCAAAATATTCTGCTTAGAACAGAGAGCAGCAGGGTATCCTTCTTTAGAAGAGCCACTTAGGAAGTTGATTCCCTAGTATTCAGTTCACAGTAATCAGACAACAAAATCCAAGTGAGCCTTGCTACTGCTCCAGCTGATAGAAAACACTGGCATCACCCACATGGCACTGATTTTATGTCACAAAACACAAGATTTATGGACTCAGAGTTTCCACACAACTTTCTGAGGAAAGCTTGTAGAGGCTAGACATGAATCTGTGAGAGTGAAGCTGAAAGTACAGTGGAGACTCCAGGAAGTTGGAGAAGCCAAAAACATGGGTCATTTGTTGAGGAAAACCACAGGCAGTGAGTAGAAGCTACATTAAGAGAGAAACCTTTTGACACAATTTGCCCTGGGAGCTAAACACGCAATTACAAGATTTAATATTTGCCCTGCTGGGTTTTGCTCTTGCTCTAGTTCTAGTTCTCTGAGGGCATTTAAAAAATCAGCAATATCTCTATTTCTCCCTTTTGCAATCTGTAGGTTTATCTTATGCCATTGTAAGTTGCCAGTGTTTACCTTTCTTATTTTATGAAAAAAATAAAACAAAATTTCATAGCAACATAATAGCAATAGTTAATATGCTGTGTAACATTATCTTCCAAATAGTCATCCAGAGTACGAAACATAGATAAAAAAGAATTCTGTACTACAAAGAAGAAAAAAGAAGTTAAAGAATGAAACCTTCATTTCATTGAACTAGGAGAAGCTAGCTGTACAAATATGAAACAAATTAATATATGTATTAAAATATTTTGGAAACAATGGATGTTAATTTGGGGAATCATTTTAACTTCTCCTTACTTCTTATTTATCTATCTTCTTTATTTTTTCACTTATATTTGTATGTATTTGTATATATCTCTTTTTTTGCTCTTTGAATTTTTCATATATCTTTATAAGGTTTCACAGTCAAGATATTGCCTTGAGTCTTAAAGGAGGATTTGGACTGGGACACTTCAGCAATATTAAAACTACTAAGACTTTGTTGACTGTGGTGGATTGACAACTGGCAGTCCACTAGTAATACCCAGCTGAACTGTATCAATGTGGTGCTGGGTATGGAAAGCCCACCTGAGGATTGCTGTCAACAGCATAAAAGGGAGAACTGGAGAGGCAGAGAGGATGCTATTGATTCTCCTAAAGAAGCTTGTTATGCTGGTATAAAGTTGGCTCTTCTCTTCATTGGGGAAGTTTGAGACCTTGTTGCTGATGATGGCTGTGGTTCTTTAAGGGGGAACACTGGTCCTTACCTTGAGCATTGCTTCCAGAATCAGAGGGGAAGATGGAATGCTGTTGATTCTCCTGGAGGAGTTTGTCATGCTGGCTTTCCTGATACAAACACAGCTGTTCTCATTGTCAGAGGAGTTCCATCCTCATAGTCACTGAGGATGGCTGTGGTTCTTTTCAGGGGAGTTCTGGTCCTTACTTTGAATGTTGCTTCCTGGCTCCAGTGCAGATCCCTGTCTGCTGGCACAGATCTTTCCCTCCCTGGCACAGACTTTCTAGCTTCTACCACTGCCTTTGGGGCTTTCCAGTGCAGGTCCTTGGTACAGACGTGCATGAGACATTGTTGTGGGCTCTAGGTCTTTAGCTGGATTCATTCAGGACATTACCCTGGGACCAGGCCCTCAACTGAATTCTTTGGGTCTCTTTTGGGCAGATTTCCTGCACTCTTGTATTTGACTCTTTGTGTGACTGTTAAAAACAATTCTACAACTTATGTGTCCTGTATTAAATTGTTTCCCTTGCAAAATCCTGACTTCACAGTCACTATTGAAGTCAGCTGTTTGCAAGGGAAACAGTTTAATACAGAGATGCATTTTGCATAAGACATGGACAGAAGTCTTTTGGGGACTAGGGCTGGAATGTTATGGTTTAGATCTGGAATATCCCTCAAAAGCCTTGTTGGTTCAGAGATGGGGGCTTTTGGAAGGTGATTGATTAAGAGGCTCTATATTCATCCACTGGTTAATTCACTATTCATCCACTCATCCATGGCTGGATGTGCTGTGAGAAAATGGGGCCTGGTCAGAAGAGGCAGTTCCCTGGATACATGACCTGGAAGGGTATATTTCCATCCCCAGTTCATTGTTTCTCCCTTCCTTTCTCTTCCTGCTTCCTGGCTACAATCACACAAGCAGTTTTCCTCTGATAGACCCTTCCACCATGCCTGTCATCCTTGGAACTAGCTATTTATAGACTGAAACCATAAGCCCAAATAAATGTCTCCTTTACATTGTAGGTATTGAATATTTTGTCCCAGCAATAAGAAAGTGACTCAGAGACACTGTAATACTTAAAATAATTTTGTAAATGAACTATATCCTTTGTAATAAAACTATTTCTTATATTTTGTCATTTCCTGGAAATCTTGAGTATGTCTTATAGACATGAGATAATTTTGTTAAAAGATATCAATCTTTTGTTATATTTATTGTAATTTATGTTATGATTTGTTTTGTGATTTTGTTTTTTTTAAGTAATTTGTAAAGTTTCAGTTATTAGTGAATTCTTATCTATCCAAATTATATTTACTTCTTTTCTTGACTGATTGCCCTTAAGGTTAGAATATTCATGTATCTTCAACCAAAAACAATTAGTAAACTTCCATGCTTTTGGTGGTAGTGATAGTGATTTTTGGCTTAACCCTTTTTTGTACATGTATCAAGTTGAATACTTCCAGTTTTTTTTTTTTTTTTTTTGGTTTGCAGTGGAGACAATGATCGAAGGTCACTGTTTCCCAAGATTCCCAAACCACATTTTAAAAAATTTAAAAGAGTATCAACCATAGTGCAAGAATACAAAAATAACAAAATTATATTGTATAAAAATCACTTAAAGGTAAGAAAAGAAATATGGCTGAGATCTTCTACTCTAAAGCAATATTTTTTTAGCAATGTAAGACAAATAAATTTCAAAGCAAGACAATCAGAGATCTTCACTATCTATCGTATTTCTCTTGTTTTATTCCAAATAGTTGTCCATATTGTCACATACAGAGAATTCACACGAAACAACATAGTATGGAATTGATCTGATCAGGATGAGGAAGGCGTCCTAGGTCTTCAAGACCAGACAATAGGGAAGCCAACAATGGCTGTCATAGTGTCTCTCATTCTCTTCAAAATAGCTGTCCATACCTTCATGTATGTTGAACTTAAACAAAACAAAGCAGGCGAAAATCACTCTGAACAAAGAATGATAGTATTGCTGGATTTCACATCTTGACGCTATGGAATTGGCACTGGGTGCAGTAGTGTCTCTTTTTCTTCAAAGTAGTTGTTCATTTCATCATGCATTATACAATTAGTTCTCATAAACTATTTATAACTTCTACACATGCATGAGTCTCTGCATGTATATCTATCCTTTCTGTATTAGAGGTAAAAACAAAACAAAGCAAGATAAAACAATTCCTAGAAAAACATGAAATGAAAAAGTCATATAAAACCACAATACAAGGTGATCTACAGTGGTTAATATGATGTCTCAGCAGTATATCACAATATTAATTAAAAACAAAACATTGGAGACATTATAATACTTCAAAAGCAGGTAATAATCAAACCAGAGGGGGTATCCTAGTTAATCTTGTCATCTTCAGTGTAGTTGCCTATACTCTCAGACTTGATGCTATCAATCATAACAGATTCAAATAAAATCAGTCAGTACAAAACGGCAATCTAACTAACCAGGTTCAAGCAAGATCAGTCATAATAGGACAGTATAAGTTATACAGGGCTTATACAGATTAAATTAATAGGAAATTAAGGATGATAACCATAATATGTCCTGCTATTTTTGGGATAGCTGTCTGTGCCCTCAAATCTAGTGCAAGTAGACAAACTGGAACACAATATAATCCATCTAAACAGAGTGGTGAGAATAATTGTAGAATTTAAATCCTGTTACACTATTAACAATATCTTCTGCCTTCCTTTTTAAGACAATGCCTCCCCTTTCACTCCCACAGGGTGCACTGCACATTTTGCATCCCACTAACTTCCTCAGTTTTTAGATTGGGGGGAGCAACCTGCTATTTACCCTAACTGGCTTTGAACCTTATGACTCTTGGGCTTGATCTCGAGTTGTATTCCTTTACTTACAAAAGCCTCAAGGTTTTCCTTTGTTATAGCTGAGTAGTTCTCTACTGCACAAAAGTATCATGTCTTTTCAACCTATCTGCGGGTGCTGGTCAAATTGCTCCTATTTCTCTCTGGTTCCCTGTCACATAGAGCATTGTTTTCTCATATTTGACTTTCTATCCATAAACCCTTTTTCAAGTTAATTATGTTTCCAATACAGAGCATCTCAATGGACCCTATCTCCTCATCTACTCTGCCTGTGTTTCTTTTTGTTGGTATAGCAAGGCCATCTATGTTAGTGATTAAAGCCAACCTTCTCTGCCTCATTTCTGCTATGCTATTTTCTGACATTGGTTGTCTACATTCCTCTTCTTTCCACTGTCTGCCCTATTCATTGAGGCCTCTCTGCCACTGTTCCTGAAATCCTGGTATTTTTTTGTCTCTCTCTAGAATGTCCTTCTGTATTTTTTGTAGGGTTGGATTGGTGGTCACAAATTGCCCCAGTTCCTCTTTGTCGTGGAAGCATCTTGTTTCTCCATTAATTTCTAGAGACAGTTTTGCAGGATACATAAATCTGGGCTGCAAGTTATTTTCTTTCAGGGTTTGGATTACTTCACTCCAAGCTCTTATTGATTTGTTGATATGTGTTGAGAAGTCTGCCATGATTTTGATGGATTTTCCTTTACAGGTGACCTGTTTCTTTTCTCTGACCACTTTTAATATTCTGTTCCTATACTGAATTTCTGGGATCTTTATTATTATGTGTCTGGGTGTAGCTCTGTTTTGATTATAGGTGGCTGGAGTTCTGTATGCTTCATACTTCTGAATATCATTTCCTTTTGTTATGCTTGGGAAGTTTTCTTTAATTATTTCTGTCAATAGGCTTTGTAATTCCTTTGTTTTGGCTCCAGCTTCTTTGGTGACATTTTTTATTCTAAGATTATAGATCCTCTTGTCATCTTCTAGCCTTTGTATTGTTACTGCCCTGCCTGTTTCCTTGTTATTTTTAAGAGATCTTTCCTTTCATGATCACACATTGCAAACCTGTCTTCAAGTTTTGATAGTCTATCCTTAGTTTCTTTCAAGCAGTTTTGCCAGCTTTCAATGGAGTTTTTAGTTTCCTGGTAATCTCTTTGAATCTGCTTCATGTATTGTAGCTTTTCTTTATATTTTTCATCAAACATTTCTCTCTTTCTTTTGTGTTCCTCCATTCTTCTGTCTGTGTCTTCTTGAGAGGTGCTTAGCATTTCTTTTTTTAATCTACTTATATCTTACTTAACTTGAATTAATATTTCAGTTTTGAGCTTGTCTATGAGGTCCCAAAGATATCTCTTTATGTCCACTGATGCCCTGTTTGATGTTGCTTATTTTCTCTCCTCATTCTCTTTTGTATTTCTCTCAACTGGATCAATATCCTCAGAGTTGGGGGCTGGGAGCTTTTTCTTATTTGTTTCTCTCATCATGTTTTTGGTTTCTTCCATACAAGTGTATAGTGTAGTTCCCAGCCCCTTTAATTGTTGGTTATGGTTCTTCTGGAGCATGCAAACTAGGGATATCTGCCCTCTTCATCCCCCTGTCAGTCACTGAGGTGCAGGCAGGGGCAGTGTATGCTGGCCCCTCCCCTCTGAGCCAGCCATATATGCTGCGTGTAGGGAATCAGTATGGGACGACTTATTGGGTCCCGGCTGGGGCTGTGACCCAGACCAAGTAGATCCCACCAATCTGGTCTGGGAGGCGAGCAAGCAACTGAAGTCACTGCTGTTCCCAGTTCAGGCCCACCCTGCTGGACTCCAACATGTTGTCCAGTTGATTGCCCCTTTCCTGTGGGAGGGTCTTATTCCCAGCACTCACTGCAGTTTAATGTCAGTCCCTCACTGCCTCCATTCTCAAGTGGGCTCCTTGACCTCTGACTTCAGCATGGCTGCAGCACAAAATCATGGGGCCTCTGGGCGAGTCACCTGTGGGGGCGGTTCAAGTTAGTCACATCGACGCGGGTTTGGGGGCTTGAGCCAGTCTTGCACGCAAATTCAGGTGGCTCAGTGAGAGCACCATGACCTCTGATCTTAGCTTCTCTAATGGTAGCCCCAGGACTTCATATTTGAGCAGCTTGTTTCCCTTCAGTTTCTTCCTGGGTTGAGAGAATCCATCACCCTCTGCCCAAATCTCTCTAGGATATTTTATTCTGGCGTTTGAGCTGTCTTGCTCAGAGAGGCTCCATATTCTGCTGCTTACCGGTCTGCCATCTTTAGCTCCTCCCCTAAAGCAATACTTTTTTGTATTGTATGCTTTAAAACATCAGTGCTAGGAGACAGTTCCTAAAGCTAAGATATTAGTTCAATAAGTTTGGGGTGTGCTTTATAGTTTCTCCTCTTTTCACGTGGAAGACTTACAGGACACATTGGTATATTAAAAGTGTGAAAAACCTTTCTGCAATTTGTTTGACTTCAACTTAATGCTTGGTAAATCATTTTAATAAAATCCTTACTTCAAATAATATTCCATGTACTTGTAGGAAGCAAACAACGCTTTCCATGGAGAAACTACTTTCATGACATGATTGGGTAGACCTGTGATGAAGAAAATACATTTCAAAAGGTGTATCTGTCCTGTAAGGATATTTATTAGGAGCATGTTGATAAGTGAATTTTTCTGTCTCCTGTCTTACAATAAATGTGTCATTGCACTCTTAAATATGTAACTTGGAGTGAGAAGTCTTTGTGTCCTTGTGTCTGAAGAATTTCCCCACCTCCTTTCAAGCAAGCCTATTTATGCTATTTATGAGTGGTTGGGAACTTTTGTTTTTTTACATTATATGACTTTTATTTTTTATTTTAAAGATAATAAAATCCAACAAAACAAAATAGAACAAAGCCAATCAAAACAAAGTGGCAAAATTGGTACAGAACTTCAAAGCAGTATACTAGGAAAACAACAATAGCTACCACAGTATATCTTGTTATTGTCACATTAGAGTAGGTTTTTTTTGTACCGGGGATCGAACTCATGACCTCACACTTGCCAGGCATGTTCTTATGCCACTGAGCTTAATCCCCAGCCCTTATTGTCACATTAATTGTCCATTCCATCATGTATAGCAAAATTAAAAAAAAATACAGAATAAAAACCAATCAAAATAGAACATTGAATAAAGCAAAACAATGAGAACAATATTGGACTTCAAAGACTTCAAAGAAGGAAATCCCCCATATTTGCTGTACTGTGTACTGTCATCTTCCCAATAGATGCTCAGACTGCTGGCTCCAGACCTGCAAAAATTAACTGGACAATACAAGCATTTAACTGCTCAGTTGCTATTAACTCAGCCTGTCCTCTGGACTAGCCAGTTGCTTACAGTGTTGGGAGGGTGGGATGGGAAAGTGTTGTTTCTCAGCCTGTGCTGGTATGCTTATGAGGGGCACTAACTTTTCTCTCTGTGTACCCTGTATGGTTTTTACAACTTACCAGAAAGGCTGGCTAGTTGGCTGTTTGTTCAGCTCCTCCCAGTCCCAGCATGGCCAATTCTCAGTAGGCACTGACTTTTCTCTTTCTGGGCCCCATATACTTTGTGCAGCTTACCAGAAAGGCTGGCTACTGGGCTCATTATTTGGCTTCTCCCAGTACCAGAAATGGCCAGTTCTTAGGAGATACTGACTTTTCTTTTTCAGGTACTTTTTATACTATAATCTAAACCTGTTGTTCCCCTGCTGCTTACTCAGAACTTTTAATTGTTATGTGTTTTCAAATATTAGTAATTAATATAATTTATACATAAAATGACTTCTGTAAAAACAAAACTTAATCACAGGCATTTTGAGGATGACATTTTAACTTTTTAAAAAAATTTATTTAAAGAGAAAAAAAGCAAAACAGAAAAAAGGTAGAAATAATACAGAATTTCACAAAAAACACTAAGAAATTACTAGTTGATAAATTACATATTGTCATCTTAGAAATGGTTGCTCAAGTTACAAAATTAAAGCATTCAAAGTGGACATTCAAACAGTGAGAGTGCAAATAGTTCTGTTCAATGATCCAACAAAAACTTAGTAATATGTTTATCTATCTTACACACTTAAACATACATGCAGTTGTATGCTTTAGAGCACTTTCTTTGTCTCTACTTTTTACAATAGCAATTACACATTTTGGGTTTAATTACTCCTATAGTTCTTTTAACACTAGAAACACAATGTGATATTCATAAATATGATTCTTATTTATTTTACTTATGAGGATAGTCTCAAGTTGCCTCCATTTATCTTTGAAGGCCTCAAGATCATCATTTTTATAGCTGAGTAATATTCCATTGTATAAAAACACCACATATTTTTCATCCACTCTGTGGTTGATTGGCATCTTGGTTGTTTCCAAGATTTAGCTATTACAAATTATGCTGCTATGAACATGGGTGCACATATATCACTCTGACATAACATTTTGAGTTTTTCTGGGAAAATTCCCAGGAGAGGAATAGCTGGATTGAATGGAACTCCCAATCCTAGTCTTCTGACAAATCTCCATACTGATTTCCATAGTGGCTGCACCAGTCTACCCTCCCATCAACAGTGAAGCAGTGTTCCTTTTTCCCCTGCAGCCTCGCCAACATTTGTTATCAGTTGGTTTCTTGATGGCAGCTATTCTTTCTGGGGTGAGATGAAATCTCAATGCTGTTTTAATTTGCATTTTTCAACTGACTAATGGTGGTTAACATTTCTTCATGTATTTATTTGCAATTTGTATATTTTCATCTGAGAACTGTGTGTTCATCTCAGATGCCCATTTTTGGTGAGGATCTTTGAATTTGGGGGCTTGATGTTTTTCAGTTCTTTATATGTTCTTGATATAAGTCATTTGTCTGAGGGGTTGCTGGCTAAAATTCTTTCCCATTCTGTGCATTTTCTTTTCACTCTGGTGGTGATTTCTTTTGAAGTGCAGAAACTTTCCAATAATATGAGATCCTAGTTGTTGATTCTTTGAAGTGTTTCCCATGCAGTTTGTGTTTTGTTCATGAATTCTCTGCCTACCCTTATGTCTCCAAGACTTCTAGGTACCTTGTCTTCCAGTGGATTTAGTGTTTCTGTTTTAATATTTAGATCTTTTGACTTTAGTTTAGTGCATGGCAATAGGCATGGGTCTAGTTTCAGTCTTCGGCATGTGGAGAACCAGTTTTCCCAACAACATTTATTAAAGATGCTATCCTTCCTCCAGTGAACATGTTTAGCCCCTTTGTCAAATAGAAGGTGGCTGAGTGTCTCTGTAGTTGTGCTTGCATCTTCTAATGTATTCCATTGATCCTCAGGTCTGTTTATTTGCCAGTACCATGCTGACTTTATCACTGTAACTTTATAGTTTAGTTTCAAGTCAGAAATTGAGATGCTCCTGCCTTGCCCAGAATTGCCTTTGCCATTGAAATTTCTTCTATTTCCAAGTGAACTTTAGGAGTATTTTCTCTAGATCTTTTAGGTATGTTAATGGTATTTTGATTGGGATTGCATTAAATCTGTATAACAGTTTTGGGAGTATGGCCATTTTCACAATGTTGGCTCTTCCTAGCCAAAAGCAAGGAATATCCTTCAATTTTCTAATATCCTCTTCAATCACCTTTTTTAGCGTAGCATAATTTTCAGCATATAGGTCTTTTACATTCGTAGTTAGGTTGATTCCTAAGTATTTCATTTTTTTAGATGCTATCATGAAAAGCGATATTTCCATAATCTCTCTCTCTGTGAGTTTTTTTGTTTGTGTACAGGAATGCTATTGACTTTTGAGCATTGACTTTGTATCCAACTACACTGATGAATTTATTATTTCCTCTAGTAGTCTTTTAATGGAGTCTTTTGGGTCTTCTATATAGAGTATCATGTCATGCACAAAGAGTGATAATTTAACTTCTCCTTTTCCTATCTTTATTCCTTTTATTTCTCTCTCTTCTCTGATTGCCTTGGCTAGAGTTTCCAGAACTATATTGAATAGGAGTGGTGATAGTGGACATCCTTGTCTTATTCCTGATTTTAAAGTGAAAACTTTTAGTTTCTGTCCATTTAGTATGCTGTTGGCTGTTGGTTTGTCATAGATGGTCTTTATGAGATTGAGATAGATACCATATTTTTCGAGTTTCTGAAGGGTGTTTATCATGAACATGTGTTGGATTTTATCAAAAGATTTTTCTGCATCTATTAAGATGACCAAGTGATTTTTGTTTTTGGCTCTGTTGATGTGGTGTATTATATTTATTGATTTCATATGTTAAACCATCCCTGCATTCCTGGAAGAAATCCCACATGGTTGTGATATATAATCTTCTTGATGATTTGCTGCATTCTATTTGCCAGTATTTTATTGAGAATCTTTGCATCAATGTTCATTAGTGAGATTGGCCTATAGTTCTCCTTTTTAGTTGGGTCTTTCTCTGGTTTTGGTATGAAAGTAATACTTGCCTCCAGGAATGATTTAGGGATGATTGCTTTCTTTTCAATTTTATTGAAGAGTTTAAGGAGTATTGGCATCAAATCTCTAAATTTCTTGTATAATTCAGCCATGAATCCATAAGGACCTGGGCTTTTCTTTGTTGGTAAGTTATTAATCTCGTTTCAATTTCAATAGCTGATACTGGTTTACTCAAAATTGCTGTATCTGCCTGGTTGAGCTTTACTAGTTCATATGTTTCTAGAAATCTCTCCATTTCCTCTGTGTTTTCCACTCTATGTGAGTAGAGATTTTCAAAGTAGGTATTCATGATCTTTTGAATTTCCATGAGATCTGTAGTGATTTTCTTCTTTTAAGTCCTTATTGCATGAATTTGTTTTTTTTTTCTTTTTCTTGATGAGATTCGCTAGAGGTTTGTCAATTTTGTTTATTCTCTCAAAAAGAAAAAAAAAACACAGCTTTTTGATTTACTAATTCTTTGTATTTTTTTTTCAGTTTCAATTGCACTGATTTCTGCTCCGATCTTTACAATTTCCTCTCTTCTATGAGCTTTGGGTTTTACTTGCTCTTCTCTTTCTGGAAGCTTGAGATAAAGCATTAGGTTATTTGTACTCATTCTGTTTTCTCAATATGACAGTTTATTGGTACATATTTGCCTCTTAAGACTGCATTCATTGCATCCCACAGATAATGGTATGTTATTTCCCCATTTTCATTGAATTGTAGGTATTGCTTTATATCTTCTTTTATTTCATCTGTAGCCTACTAGTTGTTTAAAAGGTTTTCATGTATTTATGCAGGTTTTGAAATTTCTTTTGCCATTAATTTCCAATTTCAGTGCACTATAGTCAGATAATATGCATGGGATAATTTCCATACCTTTGCATTTACTTAAGAGTGTTTCATGGGATAATATATGGTCTATTTTGGAGAATGTCCCATGCATAGCTGAGAAAAATGTGTATTCAGATGTGGTTGGGTGGAACACTCTGTAAACATCTACTAAGTCCATTTGCTCATGGATATGATTCAGTTCTATTATTTCTTGGCTGGCTTTTTGTCTAGTTGATCTATCTCTTTGTGACAATGAGCTGTTAAGGTCTCCTGTTATAATTGTATTCTTGTGTGTTTGGTTTTTCATGTCCATTAGTATTTGTCTTATATAGTTGGGTGCTCCTGTATTTGGTGCAAATATATTTATAATTGTTAGTTCTTCCTCTTGAATTTTTCCACTAATGAGTATGTAATGACCTTCTTTATCTCTTTTAATCATTTTAGGTTTGAAGTTCACATTGTCTGGAAATAGAATAGTTACCCCTGCTTTTTTCTGGGTTCCTGTTGCATGGAATACAGTTTTCCATCCTTTGACTTTTAATCTATGAGTTTCTTTTTGAATCAGATGCATTTCTTGTATACAGCATATTGTGGGATCCTGTTTCTTGATCCATTCTGTCAGCTTATTCATTTTGATAGGTGAACTGAGGCCATTTATGGATGCCACTGATATATACTTTCTCAAGTTTGCCATGTTATGTTCCAGTTGTTCGCTTCTGCTTTTCTCCCTTGTTTAAGTCCTTGTCCTGCCTGATGGTTTCTTTCTGTTGTTGTTCTGCTCTGGGATCATGGTCATTTTTATCTTTAGTATGTCTTTCAATACTCTTTCTAGGGTTGGTTTCGTGGACATGAATTTCTTCAGTTGTTCTTTGTTGTGGAAGTATCTTGTTTCTCTATTAAATTTGAATGAAAGTTTTGCTGGGTACATCAGTCTAGGTTGAAAGTTGTTTGTTTCAGGGCTTGAAACAACTGACTCCAAGATCATCTTGACTTGAGGGTTTGTGCTGAAAAGTCTGCCATGATTCTAATGGTCTTTTTTTTGATAGGTGAGTTGTGTCTTTTCTCTAACAGTTTTTAGTATTATGTTTTTATGCTGCATGTCTGTGATCTTAATTATATGTCTGAGTGTAGATTTATGTTGGGTGTGACTGTTTGGCATTCTGTATGCCTCACATCTGCATATGAAATTTTTTCCACATAATTGGGAAATTTTCTGCTATTTCTTCTGTGATTAGTTTACCTATGTCATTTGCATTTACTCCTGCATTTTCACTGATACCCAGCAGTCTTATATTATTTCTCTTGGCACCATCTTGAAGCTGCTGGATTGTCATTTCATGCTGCTTTGTTATTTTTAAAAGTTCTATCCTTTCTTGATCACTAGTTGCGATCCTGTCCTCAAGGTCCAAAATTCTATGCACAGCTTCATTTTAACGGTTTTGCCAGCTTTCAATAGAATTTTTTGTTTCTTGGATGTCTGAGTTTGTTTCATGAATTCTGCTTGTTTTCTATATTGTTCATTCAAGGTTTCAATCAGTTTCCCATGCTCCTGTACATTTTAATCTATTTCTTCTCTAGCTGCACTGAGCAACTCCTTTGTGTCTTTATATGAGAGGTTGTTATTTCTTTCTTTGCATGAGTGATTATTTCTAACTTGATTTCCTCTATAACCTCATGGTTTTGTTTTTGTATTTAACTTGCTATATTTTCAGAGATTTCTGGTGTGTTACTTTTGAAGTCCTCTATTTCAATGTCTCTTGTACTTGTTTCTGATGGACTAGATATTTGAGATTGCATTTTGCCTTTTTATTTTGCCATTTTCCTCTTTTGGCTTAATATTTGGTCCTTCAGTTCCACTAGTGTCAACTGTTGGTAGTGTGTATCTTGGGTTCCTACTCTAAGGTTGATGTTTGTCCAATTGCTGGGTCCCACAATGAATCCAGTCACCTGAATTCCCCCTGCAGGGCCTTTTGGATGAGTCCTATATTATTACTAGGCTGACAAGCCTAAGTGTATTGATGAAAATCAATCCTTAGTTCCTGCTATTATGTCTTCAGGTTGTTCAGAGTCACCAGATCACCATGTTTATAGTGTTTGTCTCATCTGGGACTCTTCTGTGTCTTTGTATGTCTCATAAGCCATTTTAATTTTCTTCAGGTTGGGAAGGCCTTATTGGCACCCTCCTCAACCTACCTGATGTTCTCTGTGTGGAGGAAGGACTCACCTACACTCTTGCCAAACTCACCAAGGTTCTGCTTTTGGAGGGGGCTTCACTATTGCTACTGTTTACCCACTGAAGATGGCAAAATATTCCTATTTTAGGGTCAAACTCACTTCACTGATAGAAGCTGCTGAGTTCTTCTTTTGAATGAGGGATTACTGAGTCTCCCCTAGATACAGCATGGTTAATCCACTGGAGTCCAAGGTTCTGGGAAGAGGTGTGGGAGCCAAAGATTAACAACAATAATAGGTCCAGGAATTGTGTGGGTCCCCAATGGCAGTGATGGAACTGTGGGGGTGCTGGAGTTCCTGAGTCCTACAAGGTGGTCAGCCAGGATGATGGGGGTCATGGGAGGGGCCTGGATCTGGCCTGGCCCCATGCACACCACTGGCAGGAGTTCCTGGGTCCTGTGAGGTGGTCAGCTGGGATGGTGGGGGTTGAGAGAGGGACCCAGGTCTGGACATTTTACCTTTAAAATCTACTCTGTCTCATTTAGTTATGTCTACTCTGATATATGTTGGGGGATCAGTTCTAGATAAAGTGATCTGTTGGAATTCAGCTATTTCCCTCATCCTCTATTGGTGGATCAGCAGGGCTCTAGAGCCAAACTGTACAGTCTCAGTCAGGGCAAGTGCAGAGTGTGGCAGCCTTGAGGTACCTTTTGGCATGATGCTCTCCTAGTGGTGCCAGTGCCATGGAGCAAACACAGCTCATGCATCTCTGTGCTGATGAAATCATCATCTACATGCAGAGAACAAAATGATAGGCTCATTGAACACACATCAGGTAATAGCAATAATGGTTTCATAATAGTATTCTACTTCTTATAAATATTCAACATGGTTTATTTTGCATGTTAAAACAAATAGCTGCTTACATATAAAATGAAATGTACTCTTTATAATATGGTAAAATTTTCAGACTTTGCAGTTTTAACTCTGTAAGAGATCAAAGTTAATATATATAGTTCACATAATTTAGTTACTAATTTTACAATATATATCATTGTAAGTGGAAATTGTAAGTGGAAGTGGAATTTCCACTTCCATTGTAAGTGGAAGTGGAAAGTGGAAAAATGGAGGAAAGAGCCTCCATTTTTATTCTAACATTATTTAATTACCTTCAGTTAAGGAAAATGAAACATAAAAGTGGAAGAGTGTAATAATACACAAAATTTAATAATTCAAGATGGGTTTTTCTAAATACATTTGATAGGAACTCTCATTTGCATAAATTTCCAACTATGGTTTCCTTTTTTCTTACATATATTGGTCACCTAGATTTTCTCTGATAATATGACATCATTTTCTTCATGAATGTGAGTATAAATGTTTATAATATTCAAAATGTCACAGAAAGATCAGAATCTGTTTTTCTGACAATATGACATCATTCTCTAAAAATACTGACACAATAGAATTTACTGCAACAAAAACTTATAAATGAAATTCCACAAATATTCAGGAGCCTAAGATATTGAATATAATATAGCTTCTGGCTGATTTGAGTAATTCCTTGGCAGCAGTAGGTCAAACAGAAAATAGAACTAGCAGGAAGATATGGAAACATTCAAATTAAAGAAATGCAGATTTCAAATGTGCACATTATTCTCAGGAATCAATTCAAATGTACTTACCTTGACTTTATAATCATTATGATTTTTCTACCATAATTTCACTGCAATATTATCTGCTGTCACATGTCAACAAATCTTAATGACTGTTTCTCTTAAATATGCACAAAATCCAACTACTGCTCACCCCTGTTTCTTCTACTACCTTATAACAAACCACAATAATCTTTCTCTGGCCTGGACTATTGCAATGGTTTACTAAATGATTTTCCTGTTTGCATCCTTGCCATTCCTAAGTATATATTCTCCACATAGCTGGCAGGATATCTTTGAGGAAAAAAAATAAGATCATGCTACTCACAATAAAATATAAAGCTCTCACAATAGCCTACAAGATCCTACACAATCTGTGCCTCTCCTCACCCCTACTCAAAGCCACTCACCAACCCTTACCATCTACTACTGCCTCCCCACATCTCTAGGCTCCAACTTCATTGACTTTTTGCTGATCCTGTAGCACACCAAAGACAAGTTCTCCCAAAAGCCTTGGCTTTACTTGGAATACTCTTTCTCCCAGATATAGGTAAATCTCTTTTCACTTATTACATGTCTTACTACCAAACTTCAAATCCTAGAATATTTTACCAACAGTTCTGTGACTACCATGGTAACCTAGACTTTCAGTGTCTTCTGTCAAAAAGGCAATCATACTCAGGCTTTTGATCTTGGTGTTCCCATTGCACAATAATTACTCTCCAGTCTACCTCTCTTCCTTCAGCTCTGCTGATACTGTCTCATCAGAACCTTCTCTGACCACTTCATATAAAATAGAACACACACCACTCCTCTCTTCTCTCTTCCTTTTCTTCCTGCTTTATTTTTCCTCAGAGAGTGTTTTGGCACCTACCATATTATATGTATGAGTATTTATAAATTAGTATTTGCATATGGTCTGTATTCCCTCACAAAAACAAAAGTCCTTTTTTTAATAGCAATTTTCAGCTATTTTATTTATTGCTGTACTCCCGAATCTAGAATTGTGGAAAATATTCAGAGTTGCTAAATCCATATCTATTGAATAAAGGTAAAAAGTAATGGGCATACCTTTCACTTAAAGTGAATGCATTTTGAAAGTTGATAAAAGAGATGGTTACTGAAATGCTACATGGATTTCAGTATGGCCTAAATTTTGCCTATATCACAAAGTATACCTCTGAAGAACAGTAGCCTTCAGTACAGCATGATTCATGCTGTGTGTGTTCCAAGGTAAATTAGGAATGTAATGAAACAAGCATGAATCTAGGTAACTCTGATCCTTAGATTAATCATGGAGTGCTTCAGAAATATGCATTTTAATTATTTACAATAAAGTAATTATCTAACAGTTTTCCAAAACCTCTACTCTCTCTGTATGTGTGAAGAGGTTGGGACATTAAATATGAACTGAAGGATATTGGATCTGATTATAATAACCAAGCAGGTATGCATAGATCTATATTTGTTGGCCCAAGGAATAACATGACCATATTAAGACCAGTTTAATTTCCTATCAGCAGGTCTACCATTGTTTTCATGAAGCATGTCTACCAGGTAGCATATCTATAAGTAGTAAGTTCATTTTAACTCTTTTCCATATCTAGAATAATCTATAGTATAGGTTTGCATCAAAGAGAAAAATGAAATTAAATCATCTTTAAGGTTATTTGGAAGTTTTATGTTGGTGATTCCATTTTGTATTAGAAATATATCTTTCTTTGAATTCCAAGTTAAAAAACTATGGCCTCTTTTTCCTTAGAAACTATCTCTTACAGGAAAATAATACATATTTCTTATCCACTTGCTTTAGCAGTATATCTATAAAACTCAAATTAAATGATATTAAAAGATTCACCTTTATTACTCTGTTTAAATAGATAACTTTGAAAATAGTATTTAAGAAATGGTAAAAATCATTTAATATTCACAATGGACACCACAAAAATTAGCCAAGTCAATTTGCTCATATATATTAAATTTTACAATTTTTATACAAAGCAACCATCAAATATACACTTAAAATATGTTTCAATATTCTGAAGAGAAGTGGTTTGGGATGAAGTAATTTATAATAATCATAATTAAAGAAAGCACAGGAAAGAAAAATTATTTTCATGTTTTCATATAAAATGGAGCAGAAGAGTACTAGTTGTAACTCTGTTTTACTAATATACAGTCTCCTGACTTCTATGACTGTGTATAAGGTTGACTTTTACAATGTAACTCCACAATCAAACAAATCACTTTCATGCTAAAGACAGTGTAGAGAATAAATCAAATCCAAATCAAATGAAACTTTGTTCCATTCTTTGCCTCTAGGAATATCAGAATTAGTTTAAATTTCCATTTGTGTCAATGAAACCTTCAGTTGTACACACAATACAGGTGGGCTGAGTAGAGTTCTCAATTTGGTCTGCTCTCACAGACCTGAACAAACTACCAGAGATGTGTAAGGAGAGAGCACTGCCAGGCAGCATCCAGGCAGGGCTGCTCTGTCAATTATGTGGCTCAATTCAGTTTTCTCATGTGGCACCCAACAGAGGTAAACCACAGGGCTTCTGAGGTCTCTTCCCAGCTTGATGTCAGTATATTTTCTTCCTTAAGACAAATGCAATCAACTTAGTATCTGCAGGGGACTGACTGCAGACTCTTTCTGCAGGTGCCAACATTTGAAGATGTTCAAATGCCATATATTAAATGGCATAGTATTTACACATAACCTATGAATATTCTCTTGTATACTTTAATCACCTCTGGACTGCTTATAATAACCTAATTCCATGTCAATAGTTAATTTACTATACTTTAAATAATGATGACAAAGAAAATTTTGTATGTTCAGTAAATGTCTTTTCCCCCCCAAAATATCCTTTTATCTGTAATTGTTGGAATCAGTGGATGTGGAAGCCATGGATACAAGGGCTGGCTACCCAAAAGGGTCAGGAAAAGAACTCATCTATTTATCAACAGTCATTACATCTCTTACATTTCCTGACACCACACAAAGTAACTTCAGATCTAATGAGACTCGGTGTTAAAGTGAGAGATTGGATGCTATTGTCCATTTCCTGATTCTAGAAGGAAGCAGGTTGCTTTATAAACTTCAGGTTGCTTTATAAACTCTCACTGTAGCATATCCTTGATTAACAGCTCCTGATTTTCACTTACTCCTAGTTTGACTTGAATATCTTTAGCCTTAGTGCTACACATAGAGATTCATGTAATTTGGTCCATTGGCCCACTATTGCTGCATGTTCTGCTGTGCTCCCCTTCTTGCCCCAGCAGACAGTAACATAAGAAAACTCTACACATCTTTGCATGCTGTTCTTCTACCACCATTGTCCTTTTTCACTTTTATAGCTAGAAAAACTCTACCCATGGAGATATTTTCCACGGAGGAAGTACAGCTCTTTCTTTACATTTTTATCCAAGCCTTTCTTTGCATCACTGTTACCTTTTACATGCCTGGTACACAGTGTTTCATAAGTATTTGTTTTTTGTGACACTGAAGGTGTTTGTTCAATGAATAATAAGAGCTAAGAATAAATTCTAGTCTCAGTTACCTTCTTGTACTATTATAGTGACCTCCAAAGGTACAGAATATATTCAGTATACATACTTTCCATCTCATAAGAAATAAACTGGTAAAAATACAAAATTGGAAAGATTCCTCTGATAGATTTATGAGCCAGAAAATGATTGGCATACCTTTGCTATTCATTCATAAAAATAAAGAGTAGGTATAGATGAAAACTCATTCTGAAACAGTTTTTCTTGTCCTCAATAGATGAAAAACCCCACAGAGCATACTTGCTGAGGAAAAATCCAAGTTGGAAAGGTTAGTTTTCCCCCTAAAAAAATTGTTTCACAATGTCCTTTGTCACATGAAAGACACTTTGAACTTCAGTGTTTTCTTATTAACAATGAGATAAAAATGTAACAGAAAGGAATCCCCCAAAACATGAATGAGCTGAACACAAATAAGGACAGTCTGGTTAGACAAATGATGACTTAAATCTGTGTGCTGAAATTTATGGATTCAAAGCATTAAGTATTACAGTGGTAGAATCTGTGCCAAATTGTTTCAAGGGAGAATTGTTTCAAAAAAGTTCTTTAAAAGAATAGCTCTACAAAATCAAAGAGGACTCTTGATCCAGGTTTCATGGTCACCTCCTATACGAATATATATTATTAGATATATTATAAAAAGAAACCTATTCTAGTCATTTTCACATCTGAATCTTTTCAGCCTACCAGAAATAAATGCTAGTAAATATTTTCTTAGAAATAAAGTCCCTAAATGGACCATATATGTCACAGTGAATATAATACAATGTGCATCTAACCAAGTGCTTGTGTTAAGCACATACCATGTGTTAGATCAGATTACTTATCATGTGATAATTCATAACTATAAAGTCCTGAGGTAGGAATTATTGTCATTCCCATTTGTAGGTTGAAGAAACTGAGGCATAGAGATTCTACAAATGTTTCACCCATAACTCAGATGATTTAGATCAGAGCTGCAAATCCAGACTGTATCCCACTGAAGCCAACACTCAATTCTCTCACTCCATTTATTAAAAATTTATGTAAGGTTTGGTTTGGTTTGGTTTGGTTTGGTTTGGTTTGGTTTTTTCTAGTACTGAACCACATCCTCAGCCCTTTTTTTAAAAATTTTTGAGGCAGGGTATCATTAAGTTGCTAAATTGCCCAGGCTGGGCTCATACTTGGATTCATATACTTCAGCCTCCCAGAATGATGGCATTACAGGTATTGGCCACCATGCCTAATTTTCTTCACCCCGTTCTTAAATATTGATTATGTAATCTTTCATACAAGAAGAGCAACATCTACTTGTAAATAACTGTAGTTGATTATTTTTTCTGAATACAAAAATGAATAATGTTTATTGTAAAACATTTTTGTAATCCAAAAATAAAATCACACAGAAGAAATATACAGACCTTGAATAGTCTATAAAAGTGGAAATTACAATAGTATGGCAACAGAATTGACTGTGGAACACTGAGAACCACAGAAAAAATGAAGACCACATTATTAATATAGCAAGGTTACATTCTGTACATAATACTCTCCTGGATCAGAAAACAGCAGTGCCTCAATGGTGCTGATATTTTATCAATAGGCCTGGCTGCAGTACCAAAATATAAGCCATCAATACTCAGAAAACTTCTTCATAGTTATTATATTATGATATGATTCACAGATAAGTGCTAGACATAATGGAAGGCATTTTTGTGCTAACAAGGTATGTAATAACACTTTCTGTTATATTTTTCAATTGCTTTATTTTGTTTAGAGAAACCCATGAAGAAGTCAGGATAGCCTCAGAAAAGCTCAAGATTTTCCTATATTTTTGGAGAAGTATCTTTTTTAAAATTACATATTTTGGGTGTGAGTTTCCAAAGATGGCAGATCGGTAGGTAGCAGGAGAGAGATCCGCTCTGAGAGAGACAGCTTAAATGCCAGAATTTAACACCCTGGAGAGACCCAAACAGAGAGAGATGGACTCTCTCAACCCAGGAAGAAACTTAAGTTTTTAAAAACCACTCAAATATGAGGTCCCGGGGCTACCATTAGTGAAGCTAAGATCAGCAAGCATGGCACTCTCCTCGAGCCACCTAAATTCCTGCCTGAGAGTGACCCAATGGACCAAACTGCACCAACGCCACTGGATTGAGTGGCCAGAGCATGGAGCTGAAGAGCCCTGCGTGCGGCTTGCCCAGACCCAGCCGGCCCTGCACACGACCCACCCAGAGGCACCATGAATTAGCACCTCAGCCATGCTGAAGTCGGAGGTCTGGGAGCCCAGCAGTTCTCAAGGACTGGCATCATCACGCAGTAAGTGATGGGAATAAGACCCTCTCACAGGAAAGGGGAAACCAACTGGAAGACATGTTGGATTTGGGAAGGACAGCCTTAACTCCATAAGGAAGTGGCTTCAGTCAGTTGCTCCTCTCACAGAGCGGATTGGTGGAATCTGCTTGGATTGGGCCATGCCCCTGGCTGGAGCCCTGTGGGTTGCTACAAACTAATTCCCTGAGCACAGCCACACACAGACACAGAGAAGGCCTGCAAAGGTTGACTGGCCCAGAGGAGAGGAGCCAGCACACACTGTGCTTGCTTGAATTTCACTCTCTGATAGCAGCCAGCAGAAGGCAGAAGCCCCTAGCCTGAGTGCTCTAGAGGAGCATTAACCAACAAGAAAAGGGGCTGGGAATTACACTGTACACTTGTATGGAAGGAACCAAAAACATGACGAAAGGGAGAAATAAGAAAATACCCCCATCCCCCAACCCTGAGAATATTGATCCAGGAGAGGTAAATACAAAAGAGATTGAGGGCAGCAAACATGCAACATCAAACACAGCAGTACAGGACATAAAGAGATATCTTCAGGACCTCATAAGCAGGACCAAAACTGAAATATTAATTCAAATTAAACAAGAGATAAGTAGATTAATAAAAGAAAGGCTGGGCACCTCTCAAGAAGACACAGACAGAAGAATGGAGGAACACAAAAGGAGAGAAATGTTTAATGAAGAAAACAAGAAAAACCTAGAATTCATGAAGCAAATTCAAAGAGATTATC